>OY992876.1:297843581-297918581 GCA_963921405.1 Cepaea hortensis
TCAAGGTACTAACAGAGACAAGCAAGTTAGTAACCGAAACATTCAAGGCAGTGCTCATGTCAAACAACGCACTACCAGAAGACATCAAGTCCAAAACACTCAAGTCAATGCTCAAGTTAAACAAGGAACTAACCGAAACCACCAAGTAGACGCATACTATACCGCCAGTTTTCAACCCAGCTACAGTCAGATGTGTTATGACCCCAGCAACCAGATGTGTGATGAACCCAATAGCCAGCTGTTTGATGTGCAACAAGACACCAACCGAAGCAATCAAGTCCAACACACTCAAGACAGAACTCAAGTCAAACAGGGTACTAAACGAACCCACCAAGTAGACGCTTACTATACCACCAGTTATCAACCCAACTACAGTCAATATAACAGCGCACAGATAAATAGGACTAACGAGTTCTTTGTTTGAGTATAAATAGAGATTTATTTCATCTTGATGACAACTTCTACAGCCTTCATACAACATGGCGTCTTCTCTATTCCAGGCCCAGATGTTGACTGGTTACTAACAACAAACTACGTCACGACTTGAGCATCCTTCTTCCCATTCCACCCTGATGCTCAAGCGTGCTGTAGTTTTGCCCACCCCATATACACATACTGCAACACCTTCCTATGTTTTCGAAAGACTTTTTCCTTTAAAAAGTCTTTACTCCCAATCCCCTTACTCTATTCCCCCCATTTCCTTACCTCCCACAACTCTTCTAACCTTCCCCAAACCAACTTTACTTTAAGTAAAACAATCTATTCGTAACTCTTTCCCCTGCCATATAGTAAACCACTATACATTTCTTGTTCGTTTTTGGCTCTTCAAAAGTGTTCCTGTACAAAATATATATCATAAGAACAGCTCGTATAACCGTTATCAGTTATCATACACTTGACATTATGAAATTCCTCACTCTTTCACAACACAGAAAACAACGTAGTTAGAAAAAGTAAAGAAGGGGTGCGCACCCAGTGAAAAGTATAAAGAACGAATAGTCAACACAATCACATTTACATAAAGGAATGGATAGTCAACACAATCACATTTACCTCTCTTGCCAACAAAAAAATTTTTTAAACAATTTTTTTAAAATACATCTTATGAAATACATCTTTGTTCCCTATAAATCAAGTTGATATAAGTTTTCTCAACATTTATATGTTCAACATTTATATTGCCATCCACAATTTATATTTCCGTTATCTCATCTTTGACCACGAACCAACGTTCATATTCCATGAACATTTTTTATTTAATTCACGCTGATTTTTCACAGCTCCTATATCTTCCCCCCTTACATCCCATGATCTGCTTCCTTGTCCACCTATATATATATATACCCCAGCTTATATGCTGACATTCACAGTCATATACCCAACCTTATATCTTCATATAATGCAGCTCCTATTTTTACACATATCCATCCCCGACCTTCGTTTCTAATACTTCATATCCAAAAGAACCTTTTCATGCCGATTATCACAGCCACATAATATTCACAAAGAGCATGTATGTGTCTCTCTATTAGCCCCTTAGTAGTTTTATTAACTCTTTTCTGAACGAAGGGTCTTAAATAAAGCCCTATGTATTTTCTCTATTTTAGCCAACACCATAACTATTTGAAAATTAAACTTACTTAATTAAATTTGTAACATATTTGCTAACAAAGTAACCTAATACACACAACAACTTATTTAAATTATGAGTTAAGCGAAATAAAATCAAAACAGGACATCATACCCCCCAAATAGTGTTTTTTCTCACAAATTTATGTTTCCCCTCATATTAACTAAAGATATCAACTCATTCAAAGAAAAACACATTTTAAAATAATATAACATGCATCTTATCAAATCATAAGAAAATATTCTATTACTACCTATCACTATTGGTCTCTTTTACGGACAAATAGTTTGTACTCAAAAGTCTAAGAACACCACAATCCTATTCTACAATCAAATAATAACAATCATTTTACAGGACCAAACCAAGCAAAAAAAAAACATATTATATATGAGGCATTAAAACTCAGACTCAATAAAACAACTGTCTTCTCGCTAAAGAGAAGGTTTTCAAAAAAATAATATAATTCACTTAGAATTAACTACGTAAAGTGAGCCAGCAACATTGGCTTCTTATACGAACCAATGTAACACATATCTATTCACACAAGTCATTCCATTATTTTTTTATAACCGAGAAAACAAAACAACTCACTGCCAAGTATATATATATACAGACCAATTTCTTGACTTAGAACAATATCTGTTCTCTCTACCCAAAAAAAAAAAAATCACTAATCAACAATGACTGTACTATCATTGATTCTCTCCCCCTCACAATTTTCTATCTTTTTCCAGCTTAACTCCTAACACATCATAATATCTGGAATATCATCTTAAACAAGCACTGTAAACTACAGGTCAACTCATTTTATCTATTACTAATGTGGCGATTATTCTATTGTCATCTCAATGTACCAGACGTCATCTATCTACTAATTAACCTGTGGCTCGGCACACCAATTGTTTCCCTTGGATTTGTACCAAACATCACTACAACTTCTTAATCATTACCGTTAACCACGGTATTTCTAGCACCAATAAAACTTGTCTATTTACTATAGAGTACATCTACCTGCTGTACCATTAACTACTTAACTATCTACGAAAACTCAAGAAGTTGAAACATAAAATCAACCAGCAATTCCATCACAGAGAGGAAAAAATATATGCCTCACTCGAACCTACATCTATATTAGTTATCTCAATGCTTAACTACTCCTCAAGACCATTTATGAAAAGTATCCATAGAAGCCTTTTCCATTTCCACCGTTTCATATACTTCATCAAGTATCTCTTTCCTTTTTACACCATGAAACTTATATCTTGCCATCTGCAGTATATTCTAATCATTTACTTCTTACGTTTCCAGTTCTTCAATAACTCCAAGTTTCTTTGAATAAGTGCTATCTCCACATCAATATCTTCTTCTTCGTATAACTTATTAGTTTCTTCCATACTACTATTTGATTCTGACTTTTCATCCATTTCCTCTTCTTCACCTGTATGTCTCTCGCTAGCAGCCGCTAATCTCTTCCGTTCAATATCCCATCTAATTTGTCTATCATTATTTCTTAAGGACCTTTCTAGTAGAGGCATATCTTCACCGCTTGTTGAATAATCTCTAATTCTTCTCTGTCTTTTTACTTCTCTTTCTCTTTGTTTATCTATTCTTCTTTTCGTTGCTTGTCTAGTATTCTTAAATGGAGCACCTGTTTCCTCTTCCATAGACTTTATACTATCATAATGATTCTCATTCACATTTTCTTCTTCTACCGTTTTCGGTATTGTCTGTTCTTGAGTATCATCGTAAACTGGAGTTGTTATTAACTGATTTTGTGCTGGAACTTTTCTAAAACCTGGGGTTATTGTAGCTCCTCTGACGACTTGTTCATCTAAATATCCAGTGTCTGAATAATAATAATTATTATAATTATTATTTTCCCTCTCATCCTCATCTCTTAAGTGTTCCACGTGTGCCCTTGCCACATGTCCCGTGACCTGGTTCTTGATACTATACGATACTTTTCCTAGCTTTTCCAAAACGTAATAACCTGGAACCCAACGAGCATCAAACTTAGAGTTCCTTCTATGCTTCTTATAATAAACTCTATCACCTACTGTAAACTCCTGTAATTTTGTATTCACGTTTTTGTACTTTTTCTGTCTTTCTCTAGCTTTAATTATATTATTCTTTAGTCTTACGTGTGCTTTATGCATTTCCTGTATGATAGTCTCTTGAAAGTCTTCCCCCATATATTTCCGTCTTGGTTTTAACAGATTATCTATAGGTAGTACTGGTTCTCTCCCGTGTATTAAATAGAATGGTGAAAACCCTGTGCTCTCATTTTGATTTGTGCGTATAGCGCTAAGCGCTGGTCCCAGGAACAAATCCCAATCTTTTTCATGTTCATCGACTATCTTTGCTATAATATCGTATAATGTCCTATGTTGTCGTTCGTTCTTAGCATTTGAAGAAGGTCTATAGTATGAGGTCTTTATATGGTTTATATTCAAATCTTTTAATAACTTTTCAAATTTTGTATTTACAAATTCCCTACCATTATCCGTAAGTATACTTTGTGGGCAATTAAATCTTGGTACGAACTCTTGTAAAAAAATATTAATGACAGTATCTGCGCTCTTATCTGGGATTGCATAAACTTCTGGCCAAAGACTGTAGACGTCTACTATATGAATTAAATACACGTTTCCTGACAATGTTCTAGGGTGAGGACCCGATATATCTAAACTAATATTTTGCATAGGAAACTGAGGAATATCTGTATCTTGTAAAGGACACTTAATTATTTTCATATTCCTTAATCTGCATCTTTCACACGTATCTACATATTTACAAGCAGATTTAAATAAGTTCGGCCAATAATATTTACTTGTAAGTGCTTTTACCAACTTATCACGACCGAGATGACCATTCTCATCATGATATGCTTTTAAAACTTCATTTTCCAAATGTTTTGGAATATATTTCTTTAGCTGTTCGTTCCTTTCCCTCATATAATATAACTGTTCGTCGTCTTGCAAAACTAAATAATTCTTCTTATATTTATTCTCCTCCGTTTCTTTTAATTTCTGTTTTATTTGTAAGACTTTTGGATCTAATTATTGTTCTTCTTTCATATTAAATTGTGCTAAATGTGGGTCTTCTGCTCTAGGTTCAGACTCTTGATCCGATGGTAAACTCTCAAACTCTTCTCTATTTATTATGGCAGAATCTAATATATTCACTTGCCAGTTTCGGTCGTCGATCTCTGGTTCACCTTCATCTTCTGTGTGTGTCTCCTGATGACTGTGGATACGGGATCCTAGACAATAAATCAGCACATGTGTTAATCCTACCTGGAATGTATTCAATTTTCGTATTGTATCCCTGTAGATTCAATGCCCACGTCTGTATCTTCCTGTTCTGCACTGGAGCTTCTAACAGAGATTTTAAAGGCATATGGTCAGTTCTAATAACAAAATTTGCGTTATGTAAGTAGTAGTTTAGTTTTTGGAGAGCATAGTGTATAGCATAAGCCTCTTTCTCGATAGTCGCCCATTTTCGTTGAGACCTGCTAAGTTTATGAGACAAGAAATAAATTGGCCTTTCATTTTTAACCCCTGGTATTCCAGATTCTTTTCCTTCATATGGTTGAAACAAACAGGATCCTATAGCATTATCGGAAGCATCTGTATATAGTATTAACTGTTTATTCAAATCTGGATGCGTCAATAGTGGTACCACTGTTAAGCTATTTTTTAAAAACTCGAACGCTTTTTGACACTCATCATCCCACTTAAATCTAGCGTATTTGCCCGTTAAATTAGTAATAGGCTCTGCTATTTTTGAAAACCCTGGGATAAAGCGCCTATAATACCCACAGGTTCCAATAAAAGCACGCACTTCTTTTACGTTAGTTGGAGGAGGTAACTCTTTAATAACCTTTATCTTGTCTTGGTCTGGTTTAATTCCGTCTCTATTAATAATATACCCCAAATATTTTGTTTCTGTTTCTAAAAACTGGCATTTACTAAGCTTCAATTTAACATCATGTACTCTTAATCTGTCGAATACTAATCTGACATGTTTTAAGTGATCATCCACATCCCCTGCTGTATAGATTAGAATGTCGTCTATGTATGCCAATGCAAACTTTTGCATACCCTCTAATACCTCATTTATTAACAGCATGTAGTGAGATGGGGCCGTTCGAACCCCGAATGGCATGCGTAAGAATTCGTAAGAACCCATATGAGTACAAAAAGCACTCTTCTTTTGAGCGTCTTCCGACATCGGGATACACCAGAATCCTAATCTTGCGTCTAGCGTCGTGAAGAATGTGGAGCCATTAAGCAACCCCAAAATATCATCAATCACCGGCAGTGGGTACGCTATATTCTTAGTAATCTTGTTCAACGCCCTGTAGTCACAGCAGAATCGATGTGAATCATCAGGTTTGGTCACGATGACGATCGGAGATGACCACTCTGACTTCGATCTTGTTATTATTCCTGCTTTCAACATATCTTCTATTGCCTTTTCAACAACTTCCCTATTTCTTAATGGAGTTCTATATGGTTTTAAACTAATTGGTGGATGGTCTCCCGTATCTATCTCCATTGAAACTGTTTTTGTCTTTCCCAATTCTAAATCATTAATTGCAAAAACATCCTGATTTTCTTTTATAAGTTGTTCTAATACTTTCTTATTTTCTGGTGGAGCTTTTAACTGTGCCAACAATTCTTGTTCCCTTGTCATTTTGTCTAGTGAATGTATTTGGGCTGTATTTCTTCTGAATGGATGGATCAATTCATCCATTTGTACGTTCCCTCTTCTTCCGCGTCCGCGTCTGTTATTAACTCTTTCACTAGAAGTTTCTGAATAATTTGTTCCCGACATTTCTACTCTATCCGTTGCCAATATGTCACTAATGTTATGTTCTAGTTTGGCTATTACACATCCTCTGTATAATTTGATTTCTCTACCTGTGTTGTTAATAATCATTACTGGAAAGGTTAAGTGTTTATCTAACGATATTATTCCATCCGGGACTTCAAGACCAGGCTCATCAATTACTTCCTTTTGCAATTCAGTGATTCTAACTGTGTGTAGTGCCACATAATATGGGTTTCTCTTTATCTTGGCTTGTATCAAATTAACCGACTGTGGTTTTAACGTCGTGGACATTTTAATTCTAACTAGTGCCGATATATGCATGCCTTCTTCCATATCTACATATACGTCCTTGAATTTTAATTTGTGTAAATCAAAGAGAAGTCTTACTCCGTTTTTTTTTTATTAAAAAATCTCTTCCTATAAGCATGTTTCTATTTAAATCTTTTACTACATGAAAAAGATGTCTTACGTTGATCCCCCCTAATTTAAAATTGATCATTGTCTGTCCAATTACTTGTAAATTCTGTCCTGTAACAGAGTGAAGATTATTATGACTCTTAAATATTCTACAATTTCTCATTATTTTATACAAAAAACTTTCTTTAATTACACTAACCTGAGCTCCTGAATCAATTAATGTACGAACTCTATATTTTCCTATTTCTATTATACATGAGCTATGATCTGTTTTATTTTCTGTAAACTGTTTGATTTCCTCTAGTTGAAAGTATTCTCTACTCGTCCTACTATGCCTGTTATTAACATATTCTTTAAACCTTGGGACCTTATTATTTTCCCTCCTACTACAGGTCCTATTTAATAGGTAGGGCGCCGGTTTTCCTGCGTTCTTGTACCTGTAAAATTCCTGTGTCTATCTTCAACATTCCTATTCAACCTGCTATTGCCATTTCTACTTTGTGTATTCGACTGGACACGCCTGTTATCACAAAAACGAGAAACATGTCCGCGTTGACCACAAAACCAACAGACTATATTTGTGTCGTTCGTTTTACCTACTGTCTCACTTGTAGGATACCTCATATGTCTTCTTTCATCATAAGCACTTCTATTACTACCTTGTAACCTCTGTATACCTCCTCTCCTATTCCATCCGAACCTTGTTTGTCCTATCTCCATAGGCTCCTCAATCCTGTCTTCTCGACTAGTTCCTATTTCTCGTCCTGTTCTCAATCTAAATCTACGTCTCAAATTTTCTTCTTGTACCACAATGTCTACAGCTTGTGATAACCTCTCAGGGTTTTCTCTCATCAGCTTAAACTTCAATCCATCGGATTTTATGCCATCTACAAAAATCCCGACTAACAGCCTCTCCACCTCCTCTCCTCGTACATTCTGTCCTAAGAATGCTTCTTCAGCCAGGTTAATCAACCTATCGCTGAACAATTGTACCGTCTCTCCAGTGTTTTGTTTAGACTGTCTCAATACCGAAAACGCATGTTGTGGATCCGTTATTTCTGCGTACTTATGGGCCAGGTCGTCTTTGAACTGCTCCCATGTCTCATCTACTCTAGCCTCTAATTTCCTTCGGATATGATCCGAAACCGGTTCTGATGCTGCCTGATAAGCAAGTCTCATTTTCTCTTCATCTGATGCAGACACCAAATACGCATATTTCTCTATGGAAGTTATCCACTTCTTAAAATCTCTTGCCTGTCCACTAAACTTAACAATTTCAGTTGCCATTCCCTGTTGTTTTATAACCGTATGAAGTCTACCTACCGCTGTTCCTACCCCCGTCAAAACTTGTACCAATGAATCTTGTTCTGTCATGCTGAAATATTTATGTATGCACCAATAAATCAAATTCACATTCGTAACCAGCTATATTAACAATATGATCGTATTTACTTTACACAACAGAATTGTTCAACTAGTCAATTGTACGTAAAATAATATTTAAAGTTCACCAATTACCCTAATTTGCTCCCGATCCAAGAAAGACGGATTCTTCTATGTTCGATATCAGGTAGAATTCACACGCCAGGAGCCCGTGCCAGTTGAAATGCTCCTCCAATCGATCACGCACTTCAGGTAGTTAGGGAGTTCTTCTTCCAACGTCTCAGTAACTTCAACCCCTGGTTGGGTCCCTACCAGACTTGCACATCAAAGCGACGTCTTGAGAATCGGTGTAATTCAGGAAAGCGATAATTTCAGTAGGTCGGCAGCCCAGTCTGCCTCTCCCACTTCCGAGAGTTCTTTAGCGGTATCGCTGCTGTTAATGAGCTTTCCATTTCTTCTGATTCCTCAAAAAGTCTCAAGGTCAGGATTCTGCGGCTTTTAGTTCTCTCCAGGCAATCTATCTTAACGAGAAGTAGACAACTGCTCTGTTAGTAAAATGTTTCTACTTGATTCGACTTGCCTTGAAGGTTTCTTTTTCCTGAGCCTCTTATTTCAAACGATCCAGAAAAAAACGTGCTGGTCTTTCTCTCTCTTCAGCTCGGCGAGATGATCACCACTGTACAGCAACTCACCCTGGCAAGCCGGCTTTCATAACTCAGGTGACAACGACAACGACTGCCTATACATCTAGGATTCTTGATAGCAACGAGAACTCTGAAAAATAATCACAGACAACCACCCCTAGCCGGGCTTTTGGCTGCTGTAATTCTCACAGACGACTTAGTGGCCATTTTTCAACTTCGCTTTTTCGTTCAACATAAGTATAGAACCGTGCCGTAATTCTGTCTCTGGGTATTTGATGTAAGCAGAACGAGATCTTCAAAACTTTGACTTTAGTTCGATGTTCGACCTGGACAGCATATTGTGATTCTGCGACACTCCAAGTTCGTATCCTGTGTCATGGGCACCAATTAAGTCCTTTATAACAGCGCACAGATAAATAGGACTAACGAGTTCTTTGTTTGAGTATAAATAGAGATTTATTTCATCTTGATGACAACTTCTACAGCCTTCATACAACATGGCGTCTTCTCTATTCCAGGCCCAGATGTTGACTGGTTACTAACAACAAACTACGTCACGACTTGAGCATCCTACAACTTCTTAATCATTACCGTTAACCACGGTATTTCTAGCACCAATCAACCTTGTCTATTTACTATAGAGTACATCTACCTGCTGTACCATTAACTACTTAACTATCTACGAAAACTCAAGAAGTTGAAACATAAAATCAACCAGCAATTCCATCACAGAGAGGAAAAAATATATGCCTCACTCGAACCTACATCTATATTAGTTATCTCAATGCTTAACTACTCCTCAAGACCATTTATGAAAAGTATCCATAGAAGCCTTTTCCATTTCCACCGTTTCATATACTTCATCAAGTATCTCTTTCCTTTTTACACCATGAAACTTATATCTTGCCATCTGCAGTATATTCTAATCATTTACTTCTTACGTTTCCAGTTCTTCAATAACTCCAAGTTTCTTTGAATAAGTGCTATCTCCACATCAATATCTTCTTCTTCGTATAACTTATTAGTTTCTTCCATACTACTATTTGATTCTGACTTTTCATCCATTTCCTCTTCTTCACCTGTATGTCTCTCGCTAGCAGCCGCTAATCTCTTCCGTTCAATATCCCATCTAATTTGTCTATCATTATTTCTTAAGGACCTTTCTAGTAGAGGCATATCTTCACCGCTTGTTGAATAATCTCTAATTCTTCTCTGTCTTTTTACTTCTCTTTCTCTTTGTTTATCTATTCTTCTTTTCGTTGCTTGTCTAGTATTCTTAAATGGAGCACCTGTTTCCTCTTCCATAGACTTTATACTATCATAATGATTCTCATTCACATTTTCTTCTTCTACCGTTTTCGGTATTGTCTGTTCTTGAGTATCATCGTAAACTGGAGTTGTTATTAACTGATTTTGTGCTGGAACTTTTCTAAAACCTGGGGTTATTGTAGCTCCTCTGACGACTTGTTCATGTAAATATCCAGTGTCTGAATAATAATAATTATTATAATTATTATTTTCCCTCTCATCCTCATCTCTTCTTAAGTGTTCCACGTGTGCCCTTGCCACATGTCCCGTGACCTGGTTCTTGATACTATACGATACTTTTCCTAGCTTTTCCAAAACGTAATAACCTGGAACCCAACGAGCATCAAACTTAGAGTTCCTTCTATGCTTCTTATAATAAACTCTATCACCTACTTTAAACTCCTGTAATTTTGTATTCACGTTTTTGTACTTTTTCTGTCTTTCTCTAGCTTTAATTATATTATTCTTTAGTCTTACGTGTGCTTTATGCATTTCCTGTATGATAGTCTCTTGAAAGTCTTCCCCCATATATTTCCGTCTTGGTTTTAACAGATTATCTATAGGTAGTACTGGTTCTCTCCCGTGTATTAAATAGAATGGTGAAAACCCTGTGCTCTCATTTTGATTTGTGCGTATAGCGCTAAGCGCTGGTCCCAGGAACAAATCCCAATCTTTTTCATGTTCATCGACGATCTTTGCTATAATATCGTATAATGTCCTATGTTGTCGTTCGTTCTTAGCATTTGAAGAAGGTCTATAGTATGAGGTCTTTATATGGTTTATATTCAAATCTTTTAATAACTTCAAATTTTTTATTTACAAATTCCCTACCATTATCCGTAAGTATACTTTGTGGGCAATTAAATCTTGGTACGAACTCTTGTAAAAAAATATTAATGACGATATCTGCGCTCTTATCTGGGATTGCATAAACTTCTGGCCAAAGACTGTAGACGTCTACTATATGAATTAAATACACGTTTCCTGACAATGTTCTAGGGTGAGGACCCGATATATCTAAACTAATTTTTTGCATAGGAAACTGAGGAATATCTGTATCTTGTAAAGGACACTTAATTATTTTCATATTCCTTAATCTGCATCTTTCACACGTATCTACATATTTACAAGCAGATTTAAATAAGTTCGGCCAATAATATTTACTTGTAAGTGCTTTTACCAACTTATCACGACCGAGATGACCATTCTCATCATGATATGCTTTTAAAACTTCATTTTCCAAATGTTTTGGAATATATTTCTTTAGCTGTTCGTTCCTTTCCCTCATATAATATAACTGTTCGTCGTCTTGCAAAACTAAATAATTCTTCTTATATTTATTCTCCTCCGTTTCTTTTAATTTCTGTTTTATTTGTAAGACTTTTGGATCTAATTCTTGTTCTTGTTTCATATTAAATTGTGCTAAATGTGGGTCTTCTGCTCTAGGTTCAGACCCTTGATCCGATGGTAAACTCTCAAACTCTTCTCTATTTATTATGGCAGAATCTAATATATTCACTTGCCAGTTTCGGTCGTCGATCTCTGGTTCACCTTCATCTTCTGTGTCTCCTGATGACTGTGGATACGGGATCCTAGACAATAAATCAGCACATGTGTTAATCCTACCTGGAATGTATTCAATTTTCGTATTGTATCCCTGTAGATTCAATGCCCACGTCTGTATCTTCCTGTTCTGCACTGGAGCTTCTAACAGAGATTTTAAAGGCATATGGTCAGTTCTAATAACAAAATTTGCGTTATGTAAGTAGTAGTTTAGTTTTTGGAGAGCATAGTGTATAGCATAAGCCTCTTTCTCGATAGTCGCCCATTTTCGTTGAGACCTGCTAAGTTTATGACACAAGAAATAAATTGGCCTTTCATTTTTAACCCCTGGTATTCCAGATTCTTTTCCTTCATATGGTTGAACCAAACAGGCTCCTATAGCATTATCGGAAGCATCTGTATATAGTATTAGCTGTTTATTCAAATCTGGATGCGTCAATAGTGGTACCACTGTTAAGCTATTTTTTAAAAACTCGAACGCTTTTTGACACTCATCATCCCACTTAAACCTAGCGTATTTGCCCGTTAAATTAGTAATAGGCTCTGCTATTTTTGAAAACCCTGGGATAAAGCGCCTATAATACCCACAGGTTCCAATAAAAGCACGCACTTCTTTTACGTTAGTTGGAGGAGGTAACTCTTTAATAACCTTTATCTTGTCTTGGTCTGGTATAATTCCGTCTCTATTAATAATATACCCCAAATATTTTGTTTCTGTTTTTAAAAACTGGCATTTACTAAGCTTCAATTTAACATCATGTACTCTTAATCTGTCGAATACTAATCTGACATGTTTTAAGTGATCATCCACATCCCCTGCTGTATAGATTAGAATGTCGTCTATGTATGCCAATGCAAACTTTTGCATACCCTCTAATACCTCATTTATTAACATCATGTAGTGAGATGGGGCCGTTCGAACCCCGAATGGCATGCGTAAGAATTCGTAAGAACCCATATGAGTACAAAAAGCACTCTTCTTTTGAGCGTCTTCCGACATCGGGATACACCAGAATCCTAATCTTGCGTCTAGCGTCGTGAAGAATATGGAGCCATTAAGCAACCCCAAAATATCATCAATCACCGGCAGTGGGTACGCTATATTCTTAGTAATCTTGTTCAACGCCCTGTAGTCACAGCAGAATCGATGTGAACCATCAGGTTTGGTCACGATGACGATCGGAGATGACCACTCTGACTTCGATCTTGTTATTATTCCTGCTTTCAACATATCTTCTATTGCCTTTTCAACAACTTCCCAATTTCTTAATGGAGTTCTATATGGTTTTAAACTAATTGGTGGATGGTCTCCCGTATCTATTTCCATTGTAACTGTTTTTGTCTTTCCCAATTCTAAATCATTAATTGCAAAAACATCCTGATTTTCTTTTATAAGTTGTTCTAATACTTTCTTATTTTCTGGTGGAGCTTTTAACTGTGCCAACAATTCTTGTTCCCTTGTCATTTTGTCTAGTGAATGTATTTGGGCTGTATTTCTTCTGAATGGATGGATCAATTCATCCATTTGTACGTTCCCTCTTCTTCCGCGTCCGCGTCTGTTATTAACTCTTTCACTAGAAGTTTCTGAATAATTTGTTCCCGACATTTCTACTCTATCCGTTGCCAATATGTCACTAATGTTATGTTCTAGTTTGGCTATTACACATCCTCTGTATAATTTGATTTCTCTACCTGTGTTGTTAATAATCATTACTGGAAAGATTAAGTGTTTATCTAACGATATTATTCCATCCGGGACTTCAAGATCAGGCTCATCAATTACTTCCTTTTGCAATTCAGTGATTCTAACTGTGTGTCCTGCCACATAATATGGGTTTCTCTTTATCTTGGCTTGTATCAAATTAACCGACTGTGGTTTTAACGTCGTGGACATTTTAATTCTAACTAGTGCCGATATATGCATGTCTTCTTCCATATCTACATATACGTCCTTAAATTTTAATTTGTGTAAATCAAAGAGAAGTCTTACTCCGTTTTTTTATTAAAAAATCTCTTCCTATAAGCATGTTTCTATTTAAATATTTTACTACATGAAAAAGATGTCTTACGTTGATCCCCCCTAATTTAAAATTGATCATTGTCTGTCCAATTACTTGTAAATTCTGTCCTGTAACACAGTGAAGATTATTATGACTCTTAAATATTCTACAATTTCTCATTATTTTATACAAAAAACTTTCTTTAATTACACTAACCTGAGCTCCTGAATCAATTAATGTACGAACTCTATATTTTCCTATTTCTATTATACATGAGCTATGATCTGTTTTATTTTCTGTAAACTGTTTGATTTCCTCTAGTTGAAAGTATTCTCTACTCGTCCTACTATGCCTGTTATTAACATATTCTTTAAACCTTGGGACCTTATTATTTTCCCTCCTACTACAGGTCCTATTTAATAGGTAGGGCGCCGGTTTTCCTGCGTTCTTGTACCTGTAAAATTCCTGTGTCTATCTTCAACATTCCTATTCAACCTGCTATTGCCATTTCTACTTTGTGTATTCGACTGGACACGCCTGTTATCACAAAAACGAGAAACATGTCCGCGTTGACCACAAAACCAACAGACTATATTTGTGTCGTTCGTTTTACCTACTGTCTCACTTGTAGGATACCTCATATGTCTTCTTTCATCATAAGCACTTCTATTACTACCTTGTAACCTCTGTATACCTCCTCTCCTATTCCATCCGAACCTTGTTTGTCCTATCTCCATAGGCTCCTCAATCCTGTCTTCTCGACTAGTTCCTATTTCTCGTCCTGTTCTCAATCTAAATCTACGTCTCAAATTTTCTTCTTGTACCGCAATGTCTACAGCTTGTGATAACCTCTCAGGGTTTTCTCTCATCAGCTTAACTTCAATCCATCGGATTGTATGCCATCTACAAACATCCCGACTAACGTCCTCTCCACCTCCTCTCCTCGTACATTCTGTCCTAAGAATGCTTCTTCAGCCAGGTTAATCAACCTATCGCTGAACAATTGTACCGTCTCTCCAGTGTTTTGTTTAGACTGTCTCAACACCGAAAACGCATGTTGTGGATCCGTTATTTCTGCGTACTTATGGGCCAGGTCGTCTTTGAACTGCTCCCATGTCTCATCTACTCTAGCCTCTAATTTCCTTCGGATATGATCCGAAACCAGTTCTGTTGCTGCCTGATAAGCAAGTCTCATTTTCTCTTCATCTGATGCAGACACCAAATACGCATATTTCTCTATGGAAGTTATCCACTTCTTAAAATCTCTTGCCTGTCCACTAAACTTAACAATTTCAGTTGCCATTCCATGTTGTTTTATAACCGTATGAAGTCTACCTACCGCTGTTCCTACCCCCGTCAAAACTTGTACTAATGAATCTTGTTCTGTCATGCTGAAATATTTATGTATGCACCAATAAATCAAATTCACATTCGTAACCAGCTAAATTAACAATATGATCGTATTTACTTTACACAACAGAATTGTTCAACTAGTCAATTGTACGTAAAATAATATTTAAAGTTCACCAATTACCCTAATTTGCTCCCGATCCAAGAAAGACGGATTCTTCTATGTTCGATATCAGGTAGAATTCACACGCCAGGAGTCCGTGCCAGTTGAAATGCTCCTCCAATCGATCACGCACTTCAGGTAGTTAGGGAGTTCTTCTTCCAACGTCTCAGTAACTTCAACCCCTGGTTGGGTCCCTACCAGACTTGCACATCAAAGCGCCGTCTTGAGAATCGGTGTAATTCAGGAAAGCGATAATTTCAGTAGGTCGGCAGCCCAGTCTGCCTCTCCCACTTCCGAGAGTTCTTTAGCGGTATCGCTGCTGTTAATGAGCTTTCCATTTCTTCTGATTCCTCAAAAAGTCTCAAGGTCAGGATTCTGCGGCTTTTAGTTCTCTCCAGGCAATCTATCTTAACGAGAAGTAGACAACTGCTCTGTTAGTAAAATGTTTCTACTTGATTCGACTTGCCTTGAAGGTTTCTTTTTCCTGAGCCTCTTATTTCAAACGATCCAGAAAAAAACGTGCTGGTCTTTCTCTCTCTTCAGCTCGGCGAGATGATCACCACTGTACAGCAACTCACCCTGGCAAGCCGGCTTTCATAACTCAGGTGACAACGACAACGACTGCCTATACATCTAGGATTCTTGATAGCAACGAGAACTCTGAAAAATAATCACAGACAACCACCCCTAGCCGGGCTTTTGGCTGCTGTAATTCTCACAGACGACTTAGTGGCCATTTTTCAACTTCGCTTTTTCGTTCAACATAAGTATAGAACCGTGCCGTAATTCTGTCTCTGGGTATTTGATGTAAGCAGAACGAGATCTTCAAAACTTTGACTTTAGTTCGATGTTCGACCTGGACAGCATATTGTGATTCTGCGACACTCCAAGTTCGTATCCTGTGTCATGGGCACCAATTAAGTCCTTTATAACAGCGCACAGATAAATAGGACTAACGAGTTCTTTGTTTGAGTATAAATAGAGATTTATTTCATCTTGATGACAACTTCTACAGCCTTCATACAACATGGCGTCTTCTCTATTCCAGGCCCAGATGTTGACTGGTTACTAACAACAAACTACGTCACGACTTGAGCATCCTACAACTTCTTAATCATTACCCTTAACCACGGTATTTCTAGCACCAATCAACCTTGTCTATTTACTATAGAGTACATCTACCTGCTGTACCATTAACTACTTAACTCAAGAAGTTGAAACATAAAATCAACCAGCAATTCCATCACAGAGAGGAAAAAATATATGCCTCACTCGAACCTACATCTATATTAGTTATCTCAATGCTTAACTACTCCTCAAGACCATTTATGAAAAGTATCCATAGAAGCCTTTTCCATTTCCACCGTTTCACATACTTCATCAAGTATCTCTTTCCTTTTTACACCATGAAACTTATATCTTGCCATCTGCAGTATATTCTAATCATTTACTTCTTACGTTTCCAGTTCTTCAATAACTCCAAGTTTCTTTGAATAAGTGCTATCTCCACATCTATATCTTCTTCTTCGTATAACTTATTAGTTTCTTCCATACTACTATTTGATTCTGACTTTTCATCCATTTCCTCTTCTTCACCTGTATGTCTCTCGCTAGCAGCCGCTAATCTCTTCCGTTCAATATCCCATCTAATTTGTCTATCATTATTTCTTAAGGACCTTTCTAGTAGAGGCATATCTTCACCGCTTGTTGAATAATCTCTAATTCTTCTCTGTCTTTTTACTTCTCTTTCTCTTTGTTTATCTATTCTTCTTTTCGTTGCTTGTCTAGTATTCTTAAATGGAGCACCTGTTTCCTCTTCCATAGACTTTATACTATCATAATGATTCTCATTCACATTTTCTTCTTCTACCGTTTTCGGTATTGTCTGTTCTTGAGTATCATCGTAAACTGGAGTTGTTATTAACTGATTTTGTGCTGGAACTTTTCTAAAACCTGGGGTTATTGTAGCTCCTCTGACGACTTGTTCATGTAAATATCCAGTGTCTGAATAATAATAATTATTATAATTATTATTTTCCCTCTCATCCTCATCTCTTCTTAAGTGTTCCACGTGTGCCCTTGCCACATGTCCCGTGACCTGGTTCTTGATACTATACGATACTTTTCCTAGCTTTTCCAAAACGTAATAACCTGGAACCCAACGAGCATCAAACTTAGAGTTCCTTCTATGCTTCTTATAATAAACTCTATCACCTACTTTAAACTCCTGTAATTTTGTATTCACGTTTTTGTACTTTTTCTGTCTTTCTCTAGCTTTAATTATATTATTCTTTAGTCTTACGTGTGCTTTATGCATTTCCTGTATGATAGTCTCTTGAAAGTCTTCCCCCATATATTTCCGTCTTGGTTTTAACAGATTATCTATAGGTAGTACTGGTTCTCTCCCGTGTATTAAATAGAATGGTGAAAACCCTGTGCTCTCATTTTGATTTGTGCGTATAGCGCTAAGCGCTGGTCCCAGGAACAAATCCCAATCTTTTTCATGTTCATCGACGATCTTTGCTATAATATCGTATAATGTCCTATGTTGTCGTTCGTTCTTAGCATTTGAAGAAGGTCTATAGTATGAGGTCTTTATATGGTTTATATTCAAATCTTTTAATAACTTCAAATTTTTTTATTTACAAATTCCCTACCATTATCCGTAAGTATACTTTGTGGGCAATTAAATCTTGGTACGAACTCTTGAAAAAAAATATTAATGACGATATCTGCGCTCTTCAGTTGTGCTGTATGGCTCTGAAACCTGGAGTACAACAAAAGGAGACGAAGCCTTGTTACAATCCTTTGAGAACAAAATTTTAAGACGCATCTTTGGACCCATTAGGGATACACAAAGTGGAGAGTGGAAAAGAAGAAGTAACAAAGACATTTATGATCTGTTTAAGTCCCCGCTAATCACTGGTATCATGAAGGCTAATAGACTACAATGGCTGGGGCATATAGAAAGAATGGAAGATAATAGGGAAACAAAACTCGCTTACACTCAGGAAATAAATGACCGTAGACCCCGAGGTAGACCAAGAAGGCGGTGGAGAGATAATACATGTACAGACCTGCAAGCACTTGGAATCAACGACTGGCAAGAGAAGGTCCACCAGAGAGACGAATGGAGACGGATTGTATTTGCAGCAAAGAACCTCAATGGCTCGGAACGCTGAAGAAGAAGATCTGCGCTCTTATCTGGGATTGCATAAACTTCTGGCCAAAGACTGTAGACGTCTACTATATGAATTAAATACACGTTTCCTGACAATGTTCTAGGGTGAGGACCCGATATATCTAAACTAATTTTTTGCATAGGAAACTGAGGAATATCTGTATCTTGTAAAGGACACTTAATTATTTTCATATTCCTTAATCTGCATCTTTCACACGTATCTACATATTTACAAGCAGATTTAAATAAGTTCGGCCAATAATATTTACTTGTAAGTGCTTTTACCAACTTATCACGACCGAGATGACCATTCTCATCATGATATGCTTTTAAAACTTCATTTTCCAAATGTTTTGGAATATATTTCTTTAGCTGTTCGTTCCTTTCCCTCATATAATATAACTGTTCGTCGTCTTGCAAAACTAAATAATTCTTCTTATATTTATTCTCCTCCGTTTCTTTTAATTTCTGTTTTATTTGTAAGACTTTTGGATCTAATTCTTGTTCTTCTTTCATATTAAATTGTGCTAAATGTGGGTCTTCTGCTCTAGGTTCAGACTCTTGATCCGATGGTAAACTCTCAAACTCTTCTCTATTTATTATGGCAGAATCTAATATATTCACTTGCCAGTTTCGGTCGTCGATCTCTGGTTCACCTTCATCTTCTGTGTCTCCTGATGACTGTGGATACGGGATCCTAGACAATAAATCAGCACATGTGTTAATCCTACCTGGAATGTATTCAATTTTCGTATTGTATCCCTGTAGATTCAATGCCCACGTCTGTATCTTCCTGTTCTGCACTGGAGCTTCTAACAGAGATTTTAAAGGCATATGGTCAGTTCTAATAACAAAATTTGCGTTATGTAAGTAGTAGTTTAGTTTTTGGAGAGCATAGTGTATAGCATAAGCCTCTTTCTCGATAGTCGCCCATTTTCGTTGAGACCTGCTAAGTTTATGAGACAAGAAATAAATTGGCCTTTCATTTTTAACCCCTGGTATTCCAGATTCTTTTCCTTCATATGGTTGAACCAAACAGGCTCCTATAGCATTATCGGAAGCATCTGTATATAGTATTAGCTGTTTATTCAAATCTGGATGCGTCAATAGTGGTACCACTGTTAAGCTATTTTTTAAAAACTCGAACGCTTTTTGACACTCATCATCCCACTTAAACCTAGCGTATTTGCCCGTTAAATTAGTAATAGGCTCTGCTATTTTTGAAAACCCTGGGATAAAGCGCCTATAATACCCACAGGTTCCAATAAAAGCACGCACTTCTTTTACGTTAGTTGGAGGAGGTAACTCTTTAATAACCTTTATCTTGTCTTGGTCTGGTATAATTCCGTCTCTATTAATAATATACCCCAAATATTTTGTTTCTGTTTTTAAAAACTGGCATTTACTAAGCTTCAATTTAACATCATGTACTCTTAATCTGTCGAATACTAATCTGACATGTTTTAAGTGATCATCCACATCCCCTGCTGTATAGATTAGAATGTCGTCTATGTATGCCAATGCAAACTTTTGCATACCCTCTAATACCTCATTTATTAACATCATGTAGTGAGATGGGGCCGTTCGAACCCCGAATGGCATGCGTAAGAATTCGTAAGAACCCATATGAGTACAAAAAGCACTCTTCTTTTGAGCGTCTTCCGACATCGGGATACACCAGAATCCTAATCTTGCGTCTAGCGTCGTGAAGAATATGGAGCCATTAAGCAACCCCAAAATATCATCAATCACCGGCAGTGGGTACGCTATATTCTTAGTAATCTTGTTCAACGCCCTGTAGTCACAGCAGAATCGATGTGAACCATCAGGTTTGGTCACGATGACGATCGGAGATGACCACTCTGACTTCGATCTTGTTATTATTCCTGCTTTCAACATATCTTCTATTGCCTTTTCAACAACTTCCCAATTTCTTAATGGAGTTCTATATGGTTTTAAACTAATTGGTGGATGGTCTCCCGTATCTATTTCCATTGTAACTGTTTTTGTCTTTCCCAATTCTAAATCATTAATTGCAAAAACATCCTGATTTTCTTTTATAAGTTGTTCTAATACTTTCTTATTTTCTGGTGGAGCTTTTAACTGTGCCAACAATTCTTGTTCCCTTGTCATTTTGTCTAGTGAATGTATTTGGGCTGTATTTCTTCTGAATGGATGGATCAATTCATCCATTTGTACGTTCCCTCTTCTTCCGCGTCCGCGTCTGTTATTAACTCTTTCACTAGAAGTTTCTGAATAATTTGTTCCCGACATTTCTACTCTATCCGTTGCCAATATGTCACTAATGTTATGTTCTAGTTTGGCTATTACACATCCTCTGTATAATTTGATTTCTCTACCTGTGTTGTTAATAATCATTACTGGAAAGATTAAGTGTTTATCTAACGATATTATTCCATCCGGGACTTCAAGACCAGGCTCATCAATTACTTCCTTTTGCAATTCAGTGATTCTAACTGTGTGTCCTGCCACATAATATGGGTTTCTCTTTATCTTGGCTTGTATCAAATTAACCGACTGTGGTTTTAACGTCGTGGACATTTTAATTCTAACTAGTGCCGATATATGCATGTCTTCTTCCATATCTACATATACGTCCTTAAATTTTAATTTGTGTAAATCAAAGAGAAGTCTTACTCCGTTTTTTATTAAAAAATCTCTTCCTATAAGCATGTTTCTATTTAAATCTTTTACTACATGAAAAAGATGTCTTACGTTGATCCCCCCTAATTTAAAATTGATTATTGTCTGTCCAATTACTTGTAAATTCTGTCCTGTAACAGAGTGAAGATTATTATGACTCTTAAATATTCTACAATTTCTCATTATTTTATACAAAAAACTTTCTTTAATTACACTAACCTGAGCTCCTGAATCAATTAATGTACGAACTCTATATTTTCCTATTTCTATTATACATGAGCTATGATCTGTTTTATTTTCTGTAAACTGTTTGATTTCCTCTAGTTGAAAGTATTCTCTACTCGTCCTACTATGCTTGTTATTAACATATTCTTTAAACCTTGGGACCTTATTATTTTCCCTCCTACTACAGTCCTATTTAATAGGTAGGGCGCCGGTTTTCCTGCGTTCTTGTACCTGTAAAATTCCTGTGTCTATCTTCAACATTCCTATTCAACCTGCTATTGCCATTTCTACTTTGTGTATTCGACTGGACACGCCTGTTATCACAAAAACGAGAAACATGTCCGCGTTGACCACAAAACCAACAGACTATATTTGTGTTATTTGTGTTACATACTGCCTCACTTGTAGGATACCTCATATGTCTTCTTTCATCATAAGCACTTCTATTACCACCTTGTAACGTCTGTATACCTCCTCTCCTATTCCATCCGAACCTTGTTTGTCCTATCTCCATAGGCTCCTCAATCCTGTCTTCTCGACTAGTTCCTATTTCTCGTCCTGTTCTCAATCTAAATCTACGTCTCAAATTTTCTTCTTGTACCGCAATGTCTACAGCTTGTGATAACCTATCAGGGTTTTCTCTCATCAGCTTAAACTTCAATCCATCGGATTTTATGCCATCTACAAAAATCCCGACTAACATCCTCTCCACCTCCTCTCCTCGTACATTCTGTCCTAAGAATGCTTCTTCAGCCAGGTTAATCAACCTATCGCTGAACAATTGTACCGTCTCTCCAGTGTTTTGTTTAGACTGTCTCAACACCGAAAACGCATGTTGTGGATCCGTTATTTCCGCGTACTTATGGGCCAGGTCGTCTTTGAACTGCTCCCATGTCTCATCTACTCTAGCCTCTAATTTCCTTCGGATATGATCCGAAACCGGTTCTGTTGCTGCCTGATAAGCAAGTCTCATTTTCTCTTCATCTGATGCAGACACCAAATACGCATATTTCTCTATGGAAGTTATCCATTTCTTAAAATCTCTTGCCTGTCCACTAAACTTAACAATTTCAGTTGCCATTCCCTGTTGTTTTATAACCGTATGAAGTCTACCTACCGCTGTTCCTACCCCCGTCAAAACTTGTACTAATGAATCTTGTTCTGTCATGCTGAAATATTTATGTATGCACCAATAAATCAAATTAACATTCGTAACCAGCTAAATTAACAATATGATCGTATTTACTTTACACAACAGAATTGTTCAACTAGTCAATTGTACGTAAAATAATATTTAAAGTTCACCAATTACCCTAATTTGCTCCCGATCCAAGAAAGACGGATTCTTCTATGTTCGATATCAGGTAGAATTCAAACGCCAGGAGTCCGTGCCAGTTGAAATGCTCCTCCAATCGATCACGCACTTCAGGTAGTTAGGGAGTTCTTCTTCCAACGTCTCAGTAACTTCAACCCCTGGTTGGATCCCTCCAGACTTTTGGCATTTTTTCACCCGATACAGGACACATCAAAGCGACGTCTTGAGAATCGGTGTAATTCAGGAAAGCGATAATTTCAGTAGGTCGGCAGCCCAGTCTGCCTCTCCCACTTCCGAGAGTTCTTTAGCGGTATCGCTGCTGTTAATGAGCTTTCCATTTCTTCTTATTCCTCAAAAAAGTCTCAAGGTCAGGATTCTGCGGCTTTTAGTTCGCTCCAGGCAATCTATCTTAACGAGAAGTAGACAACTGCTCTGTTAGTAAAATGTTTCTACTTGATTCGACTTGCCTTGAAGGTTTCTTTTTCCTGAGCCTCTTATTTCAAACGATCCAGAAAAAAACGTGCTGGTCTTTCTCTCTCTTCAGCTTGGCGAGATGATCACCACTGTACAGCAACTCACCCTGGCAAGCCGGCTTTCATAACTCAGGTGACAACGACTGCCTATACATCTAGGATTCTTGATAGCAACGAGAACTCTGAAAAAATAATCACAGACAACCACCCCTAGCCGGGCTTTTGGCTGCTGTAATTCTCACAGACGACTTAGTGGCCATTTTTCAACTTCGCTTTTTCGTTCAACATAAGTATAGAACCGTGCCGTAATTCTGTCTCTGGGTATTTGATGTAAGCAGAACGAGATCTTCAAAACATTGACTTTAGTTCGATGTTCGACCTGAACAGCATATTGTGATTCTGCGACACTCCAAGTTCGTATCCTGTGTCATGGGCAATCAAGTCCAACACACTCAAGACAGAACTCAAGTCAAACAGGGTACTAAACGAACCCACCAAGTAGACGCATACTATACCACCAGTTATCAACCCAACTACAGTCAAATGTGTGATTACCCCAGCAACCAGCTATGTGAAGAGCCCAATAGCCAGATGTTTGATGTGCCCGACAGTCAGATGATTGATGGCCCTGTTGTCTACAATACTCAGATGTCAGCCCACCAATCAGGAGACCAGCCTTATGACTACAGACCAAGTGACATATACATACCAGGCTACCAGTGGGAAAAACCAACCTACTCAGACAATGGTGTGAAGAAACCCAGAAACAACATACAATGTGTAAAGCACTGTATGTGAAAATAAAATGCTGTGATGATACTATGTATACCAGCTCATAGCACATCATCAGTTTCGTGTAATGACATTATGAATTTTGTTTTTTATTATTCTTGTAAAATGTACTGAAACACTGTAAAATGCACTGAAATACTGTAAAATAAACAGGTATATAGATTATAATTACGGTTTGGTTGTTGAATATTTAGTGTTTACGGTGTATATAGTTGTCATGCGATGAGAGAATGAAGGGCAAAAATCTCAATCAAGTAACAAAATTTGTTAGCCAAATGGGAAAATTTTTTGGCTACATTTCAATCAGACTTATAAAAAACTCACCCAAACTCATGAAAAGTAGGAAAATTTGTTAACCAAATGTGAACAGTTTTGGTCACATTTCATCCAAACTTATAAATAACGCAGTCAAACTTATGAAAAGTAGGAACATTTTTTAATCAAAAGGTGAAAATTTTGGCCAAATTTCATCCAAACTTATGAAAAGTAGGACAATTTGGTAACCAAAGGTGAAAAAATTGGTCAAAGTTCAACCACAAGCATCAACAAGTAGGAAAATTTGTTAACGAAAGTGAAAAGGTTAGCCAAAGTTCAAACAAACTCATAAAAAGTAGGAAACTTTGTTAACCAAATGGCAAAAAATCTTGGCCAAGTAATAAAATTTGTTAGCCCGAGGGTGAAAATTTTGGCTACATTTCAACCAGACTTATAAAAAGCTCACCCAATCTTATGAAAAGTAGGAAAATTCGTTAACCAAATGTGAAAAGGCTAGCCGAATTTCAAACCAAACTTATAAAAATCTCAGTCAAACATATGAAAAGTAGGAAAATTTGTTAACCAAACGTGAAATGTTTGGCCAACTGTCACCCATACTTATGAAAAGTGGGAGATTTTGTGGTCCAGATGTGAAAAGTTTGACCACACTTCACCCGAACTTATGAAAAGTAGGAAACTTTGTTAACCAAAGCGCAAAAATCTTGGCCAAGTAAGAAAATGTGTTAACCAAAGGTGAAAAGGTTAACCAAATTTCAAACCAAACATATAAAAATCTCAGTCAAACATATGAAAAATAGGAAGAATTTGTTAACCAAACCTGAAAAGTTTGGCCAACTTTCACCCAAACTTATGAAAAGTGGACGATTTTGTTGTCCAGATGTGAAAAGTGTGACCAAATTTCACCCACACTTATGAAAAGTAGGAACCTTTGTTAACCAAATGGTAAAAACCTTGGCCAAGTAAGAAAATGTGTTAACCAAAGGTGAAAATCTTTGGACAAGTTTGACCAAATTTCAAACAAAACTCATAAAAAACCTAGGAAACTTTGTTAACCAAATGTGAAAAGTTTGACCAAAGTTCATCGAAACTTATAAGATATTCGCCTGGATGAGTGAGTTCCCTTGAAGCAAGATGGCGGGACATTTCTTCGTCCCGTAAAATGGTAAAAACCTTGGCCAAGTAAGAAAATGTGTTAACCAAAGGTGAAAATTTTTGGACAAGTTTGACCAAATTTCAAACAAATCTCATAAAAAAACTAGGAAACTTTGTTAACCAAATGTGAAAAGTTTGACCAAAGTTCATCGAAACTTATAAGATATTCGCCTGGATGAGTGAGTTCCCTTGAAGCAAGATGGCGGGACATTTCTTCGACCCGTAAAATGGTAAAAACCTTGGCCAAGTAAGAAAATGTGTTAACCAAAGGTGAAAATGTTTGGACAAGTTTGACCAAATTTCAAACAAAACTCATAAAAAAAAACTAGGAAACTTTGTTAACCAAATGTGAAAAGTTTGACCAAAGTTCATCGAAACTTATAAGATATTCGCCTGGATGAGTGAGTTCCCTTGAAGCAAGATGGCGGGACATTTCTTCGTCCCGTAAAATGGAACGTGTTTTTTTCCGAAATGTGTATGGATTAAGTGTTTTTTCGTGGTGAAATGGAGTTCGAACCGTGCAACGGAGTTCGTGCACGCGCGCCCGGACTTCCTTCGTCGTATCATCGGCGTCCGGTGGTGATAGTTAAGCCTAACATGACTACCAGACGACCAGCAAGGACACAACGTGGTAAGAGGGCGGGCGCACGCAGAAGGCGTTTAAAATGTGACAGATTGGGTATGGAAACGTTCGAGTACTGTACTAGAACTGTGTATCATTTAGTCAACGCCGACCCATTCTTGAAAAACTTCTCTACGGAAACGATATTTTAGTCATACAAGAAACACAGCTCGGCGACGGAACAGTCAATGTCGCGGGATTTCAGGGATTCTTTAACAGGCGGCACCTCGGACAGACCATTCTGGTCCGCGACAACATACTAGTGTCTAAGATCGATATGTCTTCCTGGAACAGTGATGCCCTGCAAGTGCAGGCATTAAGAATAATGACACCAGTGCAGCTTGTAATCGTGAACGTTTATGCGCGAAATGGGAAGGTCGACGTGCGACAATGGCAGAGTTTGTTCGATATGGATGAAAAGCATATCATCTACTGTGGGGACCTAAATGCCAGAGGCAGTCAATGGGGGAATTGCATCACCAATAGACAAGGAGAAGATCTGGAGGACGCCCTGACATCTGCTGCCCTAATCTGTCTGAATGATGGGAAGGTCACTAGAATAACCACGCGACCAGGTGACTCTGACAGCGTCATTGACTTGGCTCTGGTGTCGCCCACCATCGCACCAAGGTGCCGGTGGGGCACACTGGGATACCACGATAGTGACCCCTACCCCTGTGTCATCCTGATAAAGAAAGACGGGGCCATGAGTCAAAGAAACAAGACAAATGCCTTCCCGTACGACAACATTGATCAAGACGCCATAAGCAAGATCAGGGGAAGAAAATTAACTTCCTCCCGCAGGAGACAAGAATGATGGTTGCAGCCACCATGGTGGAATGGAGAGGTCGAGAAGGCATGGCTGGGAAAGAGGCAGGCTGTCAAAGACTGGCAAAAGGCCAGAAAGGCTAACATGCCACAGGTTGAGTTGGCGAACCTGAAGACTGAGGTCGATAGGACGACGACTTTATTCAAATCCTGCGCCAAACAGGCCAAGGCGGAGAAATGGGACGAGTTCTGCAGGAAGGTGTGCTCCGAGCGATCTCTTACGACATTCTGGCGCTTCCACAAGAGCATGAACGGTGCTGTACAACGTAGGGGTATTCCAGACTTTCAAGGCACAGACCTCGCATGGAAAAAGTCGGATGCGGATAAAGGTAAGGCCCTTCTTGCACGCTACATAGAACAGACTGACCAGAAAGACGAGCCCGCCAGACAGAGGACCATAACGACACTCTCTCAGTTGTGCGAGGGGGTCGGGACAGACGAAGAATGGACAATCACAGCTGAGATATTGCGTGCGATGCTCAAGAAATCACCTAACACCGCCCCAGGCCCAGACGGCATCCGATATGGTGACCTACTGGTGATATCAGATGATGATATGGAAGACCTGGCCAGAGAATTCAACACCAGTATCCAGAGGGGTCAGGTCAAAGAAGAATGGCTACACAGCTACTTGCTGCCGCTGCCAAAACCTAACAAAGACCATACAGACGCAACAAAGAGTCATGGTTGAATGCGGCGGTCTTTGCTCAAGATGTTTAAGAAGGATTTCAGGTCAGAGAAGAGACACGTGCGGCCGCCATAGACTTAGAGGACGCATATAACAGAGTATCTTTCGAGCACTTGATGCAAACCCTCCTCAGACTGAAAGTGCACCCTCACCTTGTACGATGGATAGCTGCAATTCTGCTCCAAAGGAAGGTGGTGCTAAGATGCGAGGGTTGGTCTTCTGAGCCGATAACGATATGTCCAGGATTACCGCAGGGTTCACCACTGTCACCAGTACAATTCAACGTGTATACGGTACCGATCACTGAACAACAGTAGGACGGGAAGGGTAGGACTATGTTATTCGTTGACGACATCCTCGTGTATCGACAGGGTCGAGATAGACAGGCGGTTGCTATGATATGCAGGGCGAACTAGATCGAATTTCCTCATGGTGTGCTGATGTCGATGCCCTTGTCAACCCTGCAAAGGCAACGGTTATAAGGTTCTCACTAAACAACCATATTGTGAACACAGACCTGCCGGCAGTAAGAATGTATGGGAGCATTTTGAGTAGAACCCAGTCAATGACATATCTTGGCGTGAGGCTTGATCGTAGCCTGTCCTTCAGAGATCATGTCGATTATGTCATAACGAAGGCTCGAAAAGGTTTGTCAGCAATGAGAGTCATGGCGTCTGCCAATATCGAGCAAAGACTGCTAATACTTCTGTTCCAAGGACTTGTGCTTTCACGCATCGAGTATGCTCTGGCCATCCTCACTGTCAGCCCTACACAGATTGGAAGACTTGAAAAGGTACAAAACGAAGCCATACGCATCATTTTGGGCTGCACGAGAGACACCAGCTGTGTAGCAATGAGATACCTCCTTGACATCCCGACAATGGAACACAGGATCAAGATCTGGAGAGCTCGTGTATACTTAAAAATAAGTGCAGTTGAGCAGCACCCTCTGCATGACGCTATATTCAGAGAAAAGGGTGACAGGCTAAAGAGGGGCAAATCATGAATGGGTCGGGCGGAAGATGTCGTCAGACAGGTCTGCAGTCTTACCAGTATCAACCCCGGCAAGGAATGGGTGCCGGTGCCTCCAGCTTTTAATTGCACTTTCTCCTGCATTATCACACTCGACAGACGGTGCACAGAGCAGAACCCTGCCGCTGTCAATGCAGAGGTTAACGAGCTCATCTATGAAAACTCAGATAGCCCCGAAGTGCTCATCTATACAAATGGATCTGTTGTAAAGCAGCAGAGAAGTGCGTGGGCATTTACAGCCCGTTCAGCGGGCCGAACCGTTCAAGAATCCAATGGTGCCCACTCTATGACCACGAGCAGCATGACGATGGAGGTGATGGCAGTTACACAGGCCTTCATATGGCTGGAATCACAGCATTATACCAACGTGTGTGTACTAAGTGATTCAATGAGCATGATTCAGAAGGTCGAAGCTGAATCTGTACGTAGACAGTGGACTGAATCGATGCGGAAGTCTGTTGTCAGTAAAGTCACCTTCATCTTCGTCCCGGGACATGCGGGAGTCGAGGGAAATGAACGAGCTGACAAACTGGCTGGCTCTGCACCCCCTGTAGATGGCCAGCCAATGGATCGTGCCGATGTTATTAACGTCCTTAAAGATATGGCGAGAACAGAGGACTTTGACGTCAGTGATTCCACATCGCTGTCCAGGATGAAAGACCTGGGAGTAAGAATCGGCACAGCCAGACGCGAGAGGTACATCGGGAAAACAAAGCGCCTCGTCAACCAACACAGAACTGGCACTATTAGCCACCGTACGCTGATGCATATGCTGGGGGGGGGAGGATCTGAGCACCTATGGACATGTCCGGAGTGCAATGAAGATATCCCAACTGATAACTGATAACTGATAATCGGAAGATATTCGCCTGTCCAAAAATAAATAAAATTTCAACAATAAAATTGTACAAAAAATTAACAATTAAATTTCTCTTTATGTTTCCAACTTGAATGTTTCATGTAGAAATTTAATTGTTAATTTTTTTGTACAATTTTATTGATGAAATTTTATTTTGTTCCTTCAGTTATAGTGACTTATTACATAAGATACGTTTAATTTTCTGAAATACAACTGTTGTTTGCATAGGGGACAGGCGAATATCTTATAAGTTTCGATGAACTTTGGTCAAACTTTTCACATTTGGTTAACAAAGTTTCCTAGTTTTTTATGAGTTTTGTTTGAAATTTGGTCAAACTTGTCCAAAAATTTTCACCTTTGGTTAACACATTTTCTTACTTGGTCAAGGTTTTTACCATTTGGTTAACAAAGTTTCCTACTTTTGATAAGTGTGGGTGAAATTTGGTCACACTTTTTACATCTGGACAACAAAATCGTCCACTTTTCATAAGTTTGGGTGAAACTTGGCCAAATTCTTCCTATTTTTCATATGTTTGACTGAGATTTTTATATGTTTGGTTTGAAATTTGGTTAACCTTTTCACCTTTGTTAACACATTTTCTTACTTGGCCAAGATGTTTGCGCTTTGGTTAACAAAGTTTCCTACTTTTCATAAGTTCGGGTGAAGTGTGGTCAAACTTTTCACATCTGGACAACAAAATATCCCACTTTTCATAAAATTGGGTGACAGTCGGCCAAACTTTTCACGTGTGGTTAACAAACTTTCCTACTTTTCATATGTTTGACTGAGATTTTTATAAGTTTGGTTTGAAATTTGCCTAGCCTTTTCACATTTGGTTAACTAATTTTCCTACTTTTCATAAGATTGGGTGAGCTTTTTATAAGTCTGGTTGAAATGTAGCCAAAATTTTCACCCTCGAGCTAACAAATTTTATTACTTGGCCAAGATTTTTTTGCCATTTGGTTAACAAAGTTTCCTACTTTTTATGAGTTTGTTTGAACTTTGGCTAACCTTTTCACTTTCGTTAAAAAATTTTCCTACTTGCTGATGCTTGTGGTTGAACTTTGACCAAACTTTTCACCTTTGGTTACCAAATTGTCCTACTTTTCATAAGTTTGGATGAAATTTGGCCAAAATTTTCACCTTTTGATTAACAAATGTTCCTACTTTTCATAAGTTTGACTGCGTTATTTATAAGTTTGGATGAAATGTGACCAAAACTTTTCACATTTGGTTAACAAAGTTTCCTACTTTTCATGAGTTTGGGTGAGTTTTTTTATAAGTCTGGTTGAAATGTAGCCAAAAATTTTTCCCATTTGGCTAACAAATTTTATTACTTGATTGAGATTTTTGCCCTTCATTCTCTCATCGCATGACAACTATATACACCGTAAACACTAAATATTCAACAACCAAACCGTAATTATAATATACATACCTGTTTATTTTACAGTATTTCAGTGCATTTTACAGTGTTTCAGTACATTTTACAAGAATAATAAAAAACAAAATTCATAATGTCATTACACGAAACGGATGATGTGCTATGAGCTGGTATACATAGTATCATCACAGCATTTTATTTTCACATACAGTGCTTTACACATTGTATGTTGTTTCTGGGTTTCTTCACACCATTGTCTGAGTAGGTTGGTTTTTCCCGCTGGTAGCCTGGTATGTATATGTCACTTGGTCTGTAGTCATAAGGCTGGTCTCCTGATTGGTGGGCTGACATCTGAGTATTGTAGACAACAGGGCCATCAATCATCTGACTGTCGGGCACATCAAACATCTGGCTATTGGGCTCTTCACATAGCTGGTTGCTGGGGTAATCACACATTTGACTGTAGTTGGGTTGATAACTGGTGGTATAGTATGCGTCTACTTGGTGGGTTCGTTTAGTACCCTGTTTGACTTGAGTTCTGTCTTGAGTATGTTGGACTTGATTGCTTCGGTTGGTGTCTTGTTGCACATCAAACAGCTGGCTATTGGGTTCATCACACATCTGGTTGCTGGGGTCATCACACATCTGACTGTAGCTGGGTTGAAAACTGACGGTATAGTATGCGTCTACTTGGTGGTTTCGGTTAGTTCCTTGTTTAACTTGAGCATTGACTTGAGTGTTTTGGACTTGATGGCTTCTGGTAGTGCGTTGTTTGACATGAGCACTGCCTTGAATGTTTTGGTTACTAACTTGCTTGTCTCTGTTAGTACCTTGATTGATTTCGTTACTGGCTTGGTTAACTTGGTTGAGTCTGTCAAAGTCAGCTAGGATCTCGAGATGCATGGCGCTCATCTGTTCATATTCTTGTCGAGTAAGTGTCATACCCGTCTTAGTCGGGAATTTCTGGTCGGCTTCACCGTAAAATCTTCGGATGTGTAACGTCGTCGTTCCTCTGTAGGATGAGACATACACGGCCTTATCACCACCGCCCACTGGTCTAATAGTCTCACGACTACGAGTCATGTAGACCCAGTTAGCAGGCACAGTCTTGAGGTCTGTAGTCATCTTCGGATCACAATGCTTGACTGTTACCATCCTCGGGTTTATATACTAGTTTTTGAGCCACGCGTATAACCGGTTTCAGCCAGTTTCTTAGGTCAAGCGGATCAGATTACGCTGATGCGGCTGTTCGTATGGCGCGACTAGTCGTTCTACTACCCGCTCGTTGACCTGTTGTATGTTTGAGCTGGGTTGGGGAATGCGGGTCATGCTCGCTACATGACCTCTAGTCATGATGAAATAGATAGCATAGAGGGCGCCGTGTTACTTGCGTTGTTGTCTCTGTGAGCTACAGTCTGTGAAGTCAGAATAACAATACTATACATATACAGTCTCCTCACACCCCTTGTAGTTTTCTTCGTCTTGAGACCTGATCAGCTATTAAAGACAGGACTGTAAGTATATTACAATCATTTTGTTTTTATTAATGTGTTTTAATACTCGCCCGCTAGTGTGGATTGATTTTTTTTTTTTTAAATTGTAATTACCAGTTACCCTAGGGGATTAATCTCAGCCTCTTTCAATGCTGGTCTTGACATTTTTTTTCTCTGCTCTACAACTTTGACTCTGTGACTGGTCCCCAGGACTGGGGTCAGAATTTGCTGCATCTCTAGTATACGGCGTTCAAAATTTTCCCGTTCTCTGATTACATGATGCCAGTTGCCATTGTGTTCTTCGGTGCCAACTCTATGAACTGTCAAGAAGTGAGGGTCTGTTGCGAAATTAACCTGTGTAGGAGAACAAATCACATTGAACCTTATAAGAATTCAGCATCTAGTAGTTCATAGCGAAATAAAGAGTACCAGATAATAGAATGTATCATTAGGCATCGGAGCTAGCACACCTTTTTATTGGAGACTATGATCGTGAACGTTACTATTTATACGTACCTTTCTCGATGGGTGTTGTATTTCATCTGCTGTGACAGAGGAGCAACTTCGGAAACCAGCGGTAGGATAGTTTACATTCCACAAAGCGTTGATTTTCTCTATAATCTTAGAGTCTGGTCCGTGAGTGTTAGACAGAAGGTCAATATTTTCATCTGAAGAAAAATCCTCAAGCACTTCAAATGCTATCTCATGCGGGTCTATGGCTGTGTGGCGAAACGCCAGTGGCCCATGTCCTCATGCCTTATTTGATTTTGGGTAAACAGTGGGAAACAGCTTTCGGGAACCCTCAGTTCTCTTATACGCTCAATCCCCATGGAAGATAGTTCTCTTAGTTACTATTACAACCCGTTCTTCTTAAGAGAATTATTAGAAGTCTGCCTTTTCTTCGGGGAAACCCGATAGGGCGCCTTACACCAAATACGCACCAGTGCAACTTCTGGTGCAATTCATGTCCGTTCCAACACCTACCGTTTGGTATTTTCAGCATGTCAATTTAATTTAAAGATTAGGACAGAAGTGCAGCTTACTACTGGGGAATGGAAAGGTAATAATTGGGTTTTAATTAGTCATGCCAGACCTTGGCTTGTGAATCTCTGTTGTCTCGACTGGTGAGACGAATTGGCGAAAAGCCGGTCATGCCCTATTGTGAGTGGGTTGTCAGTTGACCAATCTAGCTAAGAGTCGTGTTCTTGGCATGGCATGGGAACAAATCGGAGGAATATATTTCCCCAAATGATGTTGCTTGTTCTTGGCAGCAGATGGGGCGGTTGCTATCTTTCTTCTTACGACCGGAACTCGGCATGGTATTGTCTGTAAATTGAGTATAAACACGAAATATATACGGTATGCCGGAAGGAGGGGAGGGCTCCGTGGGGATGGGTTCCACCCATCTATCTTCTTGAGCCGGAAGAGGGTATCCACTGGGCTATCTCTTTCATCGTTTAGCGGATAGGGTGGCCAGGTGGACTGAATAGTTACTGGTCGATAAGATCATCTAGTTCTATGGGTAATGTGAGGCACTGCCGGTACATTGCCGCGACAGCTCAGACGAGAGCAGCGGCCGGAAGGGGTGGTTTCTTCTTTCCTAATTTTGCTGGGAATAGGGAACTACACTTCTTTCCATACAGACCCACTAATATAATATTAGTTAGGGGGGGGGGGACACATAATTACGCATACAACACCACAAATGCTGTGTCGTGAGAAAGAGATGGTTTGCAAGTGAGAGGGAAGCCGGGAAACGAATGTGCCCAATAATAATAAAGGCAGGGTATGAGTGTGGAGAGTGAGTCTTGTATACGAAAAGTTCATAGGGTAGCCAACAGGACGTCTACAAGCTGGAGGTCTACTCAAGCCAGGACGTAGCCAATCCAGGGGCTACCTGACATGTCAGGCCCATTCACTCGGGCCTCTTATCTAATTTATTTGGTAAGAACCAGGTTTGACAAATTTAGTAAATGAGGCCCTATTGGTCCTCAGGATTGTGGTACTTGAGTCAGCCTAGTCGCTAACTAATCTCTGTCATCTCCAGGGTCCTCCTGGAATTGAAAGGAGCATATGGGATCTGCAAGGCCACACTAGAATCACCTTAAGACCTTTTCAGGTGAACCATGGACTTTCAGGACGGCCACAGGCTAATGAATCCAAGCAATGAATCAATGTCCGATTAGTCCTGATCTAGTGGCATCCTTCAGTACCCGCTCAATACAAATCCCAAATCAACTACGAAGTGGTTGACCCTATGTTCATGATTGGACCTACACCTCATTCTCGGTCCTACCCATCCGTGTCAGTGACATTGAAAGACCCATATCCATTCCACATTCATAAACTATTCCCATTATTTGAAAGCATTCCCAACCGTGTGCCAAATGACCTGTGAATTGACTATGTAGAGAAGTCCTCGCAAACCAGTGGCTTTGGTTCTACAGCAGCCTGTTGTTCGTACAACCGATCGGGAAGGAGGGAACTAACGAAGAACAGAATTGGTGAGGCAGATGTCTACTGACGGGACTTTGTAGTACTCTTCGGTCTAGGATGGAAAGCCATCAGGCTCTGTGTCAGAACTGAACTCTGTGTCCCTGTTTTGTCTGTAGTGAACTTTCTGTTTTAACTGCCTTGATGTTATCCTGTGCTGTCCTTTATTCGGTGATTAAAATTACTTTCGAGTTTACTCTGACGATCGCCATGTTATCTATGGGTCAGCCAGAAAGACACTGTAGGGAATAGGCCCCGAGGTCGAAAGAGAGAGTGACAGTGAGTCCAGGGAACGGAGGAGGGTTGGCAAGCAAAGACCTATCCCAGCCAGGGCTATAAAAAACATTATTGAAGCATTGTGACTGAGTTATTTGGGACCCTCCACGTAGCTTGTTACAGGCTGTCTGACTACAAGAAGTAGGTTTCTTGCAGAACAACATGTCTAACGACAGAGCTGGGATGACTATTTTAAGGTTTGGTAGCATGTCACCCAGACAGCTGCTTAGAAGGGCGATCCACAACTTGTCCTCGACCGCGTCGACGTTGTCTCGCGATAGATTGAATAGTGATACGCTGTCGACCCAACCTACAATACTATAAGAAGAAATTACTTGTCTCTTCAGATATAGGCGTCTAGCACCATATAACCTGTAGTATACTAGTATTGTTAGGTTAACCGTATGCCTACTTGGAGAAACACAACAAAAATGTGAAAGATTTATCAAAAGCCACCTTATTGTTAGCTACTTGTAACATTGTGATCTGGTTGGTGTTCACTGAGACCGGTACTTCTAGACGGTGAATGGTGGTCGTCTTATACACGCTATTTGCTGACGTAGAATGACTCAGCAGAATATTGTCTGGTCATGCGACCGGGTGCGACTCCATCTTTGACTGGTTGAGTCATTAGTCACGTGTTTCGGATGTATCCCATAAGACACGTCACCGGCTACAGCGCCATCTTTGCTCGGTTTTAGCCACGTGGTTATACCCTTACACATGTGAGCGAGTGTGACGCCATCTTTAGCCGGTTTTAGTCACGTGTTTTCCCGAAAGACATGTCTGAACACGTTCACGGACGTTCACTCCGCCGACATAGCCCTGTGGTGAGTCACCCGATCGGTCACCTTCAGCTGATGACGATGCTGCTGTTGATGATGATGATGATAATGATTTTGTTGGTGGAGTTGAATGATGCTGATGATGGTAATCCCGGTGACAGACACTACAGACGATCATGGGTACCGGATGGTCAGAAAGACATCGGCAAGCTTGCCCAAGAAGTGTGTATGCTGGGGCTGACTGTGACGTCCTGTAAATGCAATCCACTACAACTTGACTGTAGTATGTAATAGATAGACACACCTATAATACGAGGGATAGTTTTGGTTGTGAGATGACACCCAATAATGAAGTTTCCTACGAGCGGGCACATGCGCGGGCACGCAAGCACAAAACTCACGCACACATTTCACCCCCATCGCCTCTTGATCCACCCATCTTTTTACTACCAGAAAACCTCTTCTACACCCACTCCACAACCACTCCCCAAATATTGAAGTTTTCCTACGAGCGCGCACATGCGCACGCACACAAACACTCACGCACGGATGCGCACACACACACACATACACACACAGATGTCCTGATGGTATACAGACATCAATCAATGTTGGGGCTGTCTGCAACGTCCTGTAAATGCATTGTATAAACAATGTTGGGACTGACTGCGATGTCCTGTAATAGATAGACAACTAGCTGTTGATACACCGTCTTCATACGCCCCTGACCTGGTTGGCGTTCATTCAAAATGAGAATCGCAAACTTGCCCCAGGCCGGTTGACAATCCATAGAATGATGAGGTTGACTGCGACGTCTTGTAATTGGTAGCACACCCACGCACGCACACACGCCTCCATGCGCGCACACATGCGCACAGATGTGCTGATGGTACACGCGTACAAATAAATGTTGGGGCTTCTCAAAGAGCTGCATGCAAGCAGATAGAGAAGAGAGGAGTAAAACTAAGGAAGAGGACTAAGACAGGATAGAGATAACATCCCTATCTAGGAAATAGGAATAGAAGGGACAGAAGCAGCAGAACTGTGAACAGTTCTCCGACTGGACACACACGTGTCCTAAAAGGGGACATGTCAGGACATGATCAGGAGTTACCCAGAATAGAGTGGGGAAACCATTACCACGAGAAGTATCCATTAATAGTGGTAACTCTCGAAGAGTAACCTATTGACAAGCCACTAAACGCATGCTGGAATACCGAGCACGCAAACCTGCTGACGCACGAAGGGTCAACTGGCTCGTGGCTGGACACGCCACGAAAGTCAAGCAGACGGAGACATGGCAGCGTAGAGGACGGATCGGAGTATTCGCTTTGAATACTGTGTGGTTTAGAGGACAGTAGAAATAGTTGTGACTTAGACTTAGACTAATACAGTAGATATTACCATAGATAACGTCATAACGTAATATTGTCATGATGTATATGATCCATATGAATATCAGCTCTCAGAGCTATTGTGTGTAACTCGCCCAGAATAAATTTGTATCCTTTTGTACGACGTACGAGTTATCATTCGTGTGGTACAAAAGAAGAATCCATGTGTGCCTGTCAAAGCTAGGTTGCTGTTGTAAATGCCTTGCATAAACAATGTTGGGATTGACTGCGACGTCCTGTAATTGATAAGACACCCACACACACACACACACACACACACACACACACACACACACACACACGACAGTACACCCACGTTTTGGTCGTGTAATTACACGGTAAATCATGGTGGCACACGACCAGCCAAAAAATGTTGGGTCTGAATGCGACGTCCTGTAATTGATAGCACACACACAGACACACACGCGCGCGCGCACACGTGACATGATTGTCGTTAATTCAAAATGAGAATCGCAAACATGGCCAGCACACACGAAACTCCATAGAGTACTGAGGTTGACTGCGACGTCCTGTAAATGATAGGACACACGCACGAACGCACGCACGCACACACACACACACGCACAGACGTGCACACATATCCCGAGTGACCAAGTCATCAAGGCAAGTACTTATATATACCCACTGGGACAACCTACCTACAGCTATAGAATTACATACATGTATAAATAAATAGATACTTACATTCATATATATATATATATATATATATATATATATATATATATATATATATATATATATATATATATATATATATATATATATATATATATATATATATTTAATATTTCAAAACATTTGTGTAACGGTTTCGTATAGGTATATTTTTATTTTTTTCGCCACAAATATTCCCTTCACAGTCTTCTGATCGCTATCTACAATAAGCAATGAAAGCCGTCCATGTTAATTGACAATTCCGTAGGCGTTCTGCATGAGCGGTATCGTTTAATCTCGCGGTCGCTGGTCATTGTATTTTTCTCGCGGGGCGTGCTCGGTGAAGCGCGTGATCTTTAACTGGTCTCGCAGGTAAACGGGCATTCAAGGGGAGCAAGTCTGGTTTTAGCCAAAGGACCGATTACTCTCCCCTTGGAATACTTTTATAATTAAGGGGTATAGCTTTTATGTTTAATAATGTTACATAGTTTTATAATATCTCGGGAAGTTATGGCTTAAATTATATGAGACTCGTAGTTTTTTATTGAAATTAATATGCTCCAATATACATACAATTTAGCCGCTTACTTATGTTTTAGGTTTAATATTTTAATAAAATTCTTTATCTGGTTAGTATATTTTCTAAACCAGATTTCCACCAAACGCTTAACGGTTATACATGGGTAAGGAAAACCTGTTGAAGAAGCGTGTAAAAGTTTATTCATCATCCAAATAGGGATCCTCGGGTTAGCTCGAGAGAAGGCATAAATCAATTTCTGTCATATTGACTTCGATCTCCCTCCTCGAAGGGGATCAATATGACTGGGGTTCGATCACACCACGTGACCGCACCACACACGCGCACACACACACACACACACACACACACACACACTGGGACTCGAACCCGACAACTATTTGGTCTACTTATATAAGTATTCCACATGACCGGGGCTTGTCTCGTTGTCCGCCCCGCCCGCCCCACCATCGCCGCCGCCACCGCTGCCCGCCCGCTTGGGGACCGGATGTGACAACCGGAAGTAGTCATCAGGACAACCGGAAGTAGTCACCTAGAACCAAGAAAATACCCGCCAAAATTTGCAAAATGAGGGCCGAACTGGAGCATTTTCAATCTGGAGCTATACCCTGCGAATAGTAAAATATTATGGAGCAATGGCGTATTGCTCCATAAATAATACCCCATTTGAGTGTCTCTTGCTACTATCATGGACGTAATCTCTAAGTCGTAATTAATATACCGCATATAAACTAGCTTTGAAATCTGCTGTAAAATCTCCAGAACAAAAATATTTTGTTGGATGGACATAATGATTTATTGATTGATTGATTTAGGAACTGACATCACAGCATTCGGGACATTCCCATAAGCGCTCCGTCCCCATCCTCAGCAACCAGCGAAGAGTTCCAACACTAATAGTTCCAGTAGCAATCTGATTATATGTCCGTCTCGCCTTTCATCTGAGCGTCGAGCGTCGGCCAGATCCCCTCGTCACACCTCGCTGTCTCATTCTTATCAGACTATTGTGATCCATCTGCTCCTCCGAGGTGTACACGTGCTCTCACAAGGCCGCAATCACGTCTGCCTTGTCATGCATCAGTACTCCACCAAGTTTTGCCGAGCCAGCCAATCTGTCCGCCTGTTCATTCCCCAGCACACCAGCATGCCCAGGAGAAAAGATCCAGGTGATTTTGCTACCCATGACCTCCGAAGCGAAGCAAGCCACTCTGCACGAAGCTTGCCTGTTCTCACCATTCTCAGCATGCTTTCTGAGTCAGTTACAATCACAATGTCTGTATGTATCGTGTTTTCTAACCAGCGGAAAGCTGCACTGACCGCCTCCACCTCCATTCTTAAGCTAGATGTAGTGTCATCATACGCCAGGCTCTCCTGCACCAAACGCCGACAATTAGTTTTTGCCAAGAACGCCCAGGCACTTCTCCTACCTCTCAACACCGACCCATCCGTGTAGATAATCACATCACCCGGGCGAGAATTTTCCTTAATTAGTTGCTGAATTTCCACTTCCGTGGCCCCTGCTGGCCACTCCCTGCACTCCCGGCTCAATGTGATTATAACTCTGCACAAGTCTGACTGCACGGCTGGCACTCTGACCCACTCCTCTCCTCGCCTGATGTTCTCCAAGGGACACACCTGTCTGATCGTATCCTCCGCCTGAGCCATCCATGATTTCCCTCTTATCAGTCTCTGACCCTTAACTACGTCCAGCGCCTCATGCAACGGGTGATCTGTGTCTGCAGCTACTCTGAGGTATGCCTTCGCTTGCATCACCTTGTGCCTACTAGCAACAGTAGGCAGACCAAGAATGTAACGCATACACACTACTGGAGTGTCTCTGGTGCATCCCAGAATGACCCGCATAGCTTCATTCTGTATGCGCTCTAATTTCACCAGCTGACTCTTTGAGACAGTGAGCAGTCCTAGTCCATAATCAATCACTGAGAGGATCAAGTGCTGGTATAGTGTGAAGAGCATCCTCTGCTCTGTGTCCATTGCAGCCATAGTTTTAAGTGCATTGAGTCCCTTTTGAGATCTTGTCACAACCGTCTCCACATGGTCCTTGAAGGACAGACTCCTGTCAAATGTGATTCCCAGATACTTCAGTTTGTTCTCTCTGTTGACGCTTCTACCATCTATCGTGAGGCTTGGGGCATCATCTTTCGCAATCCTGTTGTCCAGAGAGCACCACAACACAGCCGCCTTTTCCGGGTTGATGACAGCACTCATTTCAGTGCACCAGTCAATCACTTTGTCTACTGTCACCTGTAGCTCCTGGGCTGTTTGATCCCTATTTCTCCCCTGCCTGTATGCAAGAATATCATCTGCAAATGTTAGAATCCTTCCAACCCCTGGTACATAATGATAAGGTTATATACTAAATCTCATCATTTTCCCTAAAAAAAAAACACACACTATAGTCTAGCTCACGGTCGTACCTGGTCGTTGCCAGGCGGGGTGATGAAGCCGCCTCGGAGATTCTGACACAATGGTCGTCAAATGTTTTGCTGCGTATTGAGGATTATGCTGCGCGGATTCGAACCCTGAGATGATGAGTCCATATTACTTTCAGTGAGGCTAAATAGACAGCAGAAGTGACCACTAGGAAAGGCAGATTTCTTTAGCATTTTCTGACCAAATTTTATACAATGACTGTCTCTCTCAGGAAAAAGTCAATCACATATTACGCATTGTTAGGGAGTAAAAGAGTTTGATGCGTTATTTCCATGTTGTTCTTTTACTTTACTGCCATACATGGTTATAGTCAAACCATACAGAACAAAGTAAACCATATAGTCTTGTAAAAGTTACTACCCACAAAACCCAACATCCCTTACTATGTACACATGGGGGAAAAAAGCCCTTTCATCAAAATAGTTCTTTCCCTGAAAACCCATTTTGAAAGTCATAGTAAAGTTTCAAGGCACGGACCTCACATGGAAAAAGTCGGATGCGGATAAAGGTAAGGCCTTTCTTGCACGCTACATAGAACAGACTGCCAAGAAAGACGAGCCCGCCAGACAGAGGACCACAACGACACTCTCTCAGTTTTGCGAGGGGTTCAGGACAGACGAAGAATGGATAATCACAGCTGAGATAATGCGTGTGATGCTCAAGAAATCACCTAACACCGCGCCAGGCCCAGACGGCATCCGATATGGTGACCTACTGGTGATATCAGATGATGACATGGAAGAACTGGCCAGAGAATTCAACACCAGTATCCAGAGGGGTCAGATCAAAGAAGAATGGCTACACAGCTACTTTCTGCCGCTGCCAAAACCGAACAAAGACCATTCCAAGATAAGCGGCTAAAGAATCATTACGATGCAGAACACTGCTGGCAAGTTACTGGAGAAAATTGCAGCACACAGACTTGCTTGTGACTTGGAACAACTCGGCTGCTTCCCGCCCACACTTGGAGGATACAGACGTAACAGAGAGGCATGGCTGAATGCGGCGGTCTTTGCTCAAGATGTTTACGAAGGATTTCAGGTCAGAGAAGAGACATGTGCGGCCGCCATAGACTTAGAGGACGCATATAATAGAGTATCTTTCGAGCACTTGATGCAAACCCTCCTCAGGCTGAAAGTGCACCCTCACCTTGTACGATGGATAGCTGCAGTTCTGCTCCAAAGGAAGGTGGTGCTAAGATGCGGGAGTTGGCCTTCTGAGCCGATAACGATATGTCCAGGATTGCCGCAGGGCTCACAACTGTCACCAGTACTATTCAACGTGTATACGGTGCCGATCACTGAACAACAGTTGGACGGGAGGGGTAGGACTCTGTCATTTGCTGACGACATTCTCGTGTATCGACAGGGTCGAGATAGACAGGCGGTTGCCAATGATAAGCAGGGCGAACTAGATCGAATTTCCTCATGGTGTGCTGATGCCGATGCCCTTGTCACCCCTGCAAAGGCATCGGTTACATGGTTCTCCCTAAACAACCATATTGTGAACACAGACCTGCCGGCAGTAAGAATTAATGGGAGCATTTTGAATAGAACCCAGTCAATTACATATCTTGGCGTGAGACTTGATCGTAGCCTGTCCTTCAGAGATCATGTTGATTATGTCATAACGAAAGCTCGAAAAAGTTTGTCAGCAATGAGAGTCATGGCGACTGCCAATATCGAGCAAAGACTGCTAATACTTCTGTTCCAAGGACTGGTGCTCTCATGCATCGAGTATTCCCTGGCCATCCTCACTGTCAGCCCTACACAGATTGGAAGACTTGAAAAGGTACAAAACGAAGCCATGCGCATCATTTTGGGCTGCACGAGAGACACCAGCTGTGTAGCAATGAGATACCTCCTTGACTTCCCAACAATGGAACACAGGATCAAGATCTGGAGAGCTCGTGCATACTTAAAAATAAGTGCAGATAAGCAGCAACATCTGCATGACGCTATATTCAGAGAAAAGGGTGACAGGCTAAAGAGGGGCAAATCATGGATGGGTCGGGCGGAAGATGTCGTCAGACAGGTCTGCAGTCTTACTAGTATCAACCCCGGCAAGGAATGGGTGCCCGTGCCTCCAGCTTTTAAGTGCACTTTTTTCCTGCATTATCACACTCGACAGACGGTGCAGAGAGCAGAACCCTGCCGCTGTCAATGCAGAGATTAACGCGCTCATCTATGAACACTCAGATAGCCCCGAATTGCTCATCTATACAGATGGATCTGTTATAAAGCAGCAGAGAAGTGCGTGGGCATTTACAGCCCGTTCAGCGGGCCGAACCGTTCAAGAATCCAGTGGTGTCCACTCTATGACCACGAGTAGCATGACGATGGAGGTGATGGCAGTTACACAGGCTTTCATATGGCTGGAATCACAGCATTATACCAACGTGTGTGTATTAAGTGATTCAATTAGCATGATTCAGAAGGTCGAAGCTGAATCTGTACGTAGACAGTGGACTGAGTCGCTGCGGAAGTCTGTTGTCCGTAAAGTCACCTTTATCTTCGTCCCGGGACATGCGGGAGTCGAGGGAAATGAACGAGCCGATAAACTGGCTGGCTCTGCACCCCCTGTAGATGGCTGGCTCTGCACCCCCTGTTAACGTCCTCAAAGATATGGCGAGAACAGAGGACTTTGACGTCAGTGAATCCACATCGCTGTCCAGGATGAAAGACTTGGGAGTAAGAATCGGCACAGCCAGACGCGAGAGGTACATCGGGAAAACAAGGCGCCTCGTCAACCAACACAGAACTGGCACTATTAGCCACCGGACGCTGATGCATATGCTGGGGAGAGGATCTGAGCACCTACGGACATGTCCGGAGCGCAATGAAGATACCCCAACTGATAATTGATAACTGAAACCCCAATTCTTACTGGAACGATCAACAGCTACATCTTAAACCCCAATTGTTACTGGAACGATCAACAACCACATCTTAAACCCCAGTTGTTACTGGAACGATCAACAGCCACATCTTAAACCCCAATTGTTACTGGAACGATCAACAGCCACATCTTAAATCCCAGTTGTTACTGGAACGATCAACAGCCAAATCTTAAACCAAAATTGTTACTAGAACGATCAACATCTTAAACCCCAATTGTTACTGGAACTATCAACAGCCACATCTTACGACCTGTGCATCTAGAGGCGGAACGTCCATAGATTTGCTTACAGTGCTGTGATGTCCATTCTTAAATCACTCAATAAAAAGAAAAGCACACAGAACACATACCTTTAGGGTCTGTATGTAATTATTAATCATTAAAATGATTTATAAAATTCACTGTAAACATGTAAAAAATCAATTGTAAATAAAATCGTAAACGGGCTTGTAAAATTATCTAACGGCTGTCGGTCACACTTAATTAGCATTCTCTTTCTCGACTACAAGCAGGGTCACCTGTGACCTGTAGGCGTGCTTTTGTTTCTGGGCAGTCTCTCGTTTGGGCTCTCAAGCACCGGATTGAAGCTAGATGCAATGAAAAACGAAAAGAGTGCTGAAGTGCCATTTAGAACCCACACTGTAGTATGCATGTATGAAACATGGAAAATAAGGAGACAAGCATCATGTGTGACCTCTCCATCTAACTCTGTGGAAACAATCATCATCCTTAGACATCATCATCATCATCATCATCATCATCATCATTATCATCATCATCATCATCATCATTATAATTACCATCAGCCTATCTAATAAGCGTGGGCGGTCATATTTCGCCATCTTATTTGATCACCAGAGTCGTAGATCAGTTCAGTATTTCTGTCTCGACCATGCCACGTGGCCAAACCATCCAGGTATTTACTTCTCTGCATTCCCCTTGTTCTCTTCCCCTCGATCTAAGTATTCTAAGTTCTCCAATTCATTTCTTCTCATAGCGCGACAAAAAATGTTGACTGTCTACGTCTAATTTCTCTGATCAGTTTACGATTTTCATTTGTTTCACGTAGGGCTTGGTCATTGGTTTTTCTGTCTGCCCGTGGTATTCTTTGCATTTTCCTCAGAAACAACATTTCCACAGCCATCAGATGTTTTTCAGCCTGTTTGCTCATTGTCCACGCTTCATATCCATACAAAAGAACAGGGGTAGTGGGTTTCGTTGTAACTAAGTATATTTTCAGGAGTACTCCTTAGGATTGATCTAGTAAAATCCTTATATAAAAAGTATAGTTCCTTCGCCGTGATGTAAAAAAGCGACTCCTCCACGGCAAGAGATATAACTCAGGAATACATAATTGAATGTTTTTTGCGTTATTACCTCCCTTTTTTGGGGTTGAGAATGTAATTTTTTTTTTTTTTTTTTAATGTAACGATTACTGTTAATTATTGTTGTAGTTGGCGGGGCTTAAAAATTTACAGCATGTGATTGATGGTGTGTTAGGGTTACAGTGCTCTTCCTCGGTTTCTTTCCCCTTTATTTTTCTCATCTATTTTTATCTATATAGGGCCGGGCGTAACACTATCAACAATACATTGGTGCTGTGTAAGGGTTAGGGGTACAGTGCATCTCCGCGGGATCGTCTAGGGTGCGGGTGAATGTAGGGTGGGGGCGCAGGGGTGGGGTGCGAAGGGGGCGGCGCATGCGGTGGGGCGAGGGGGTTCGAACCCACGAGCCGCGCCGAGTGTCACAGGAAAACCGTGACAAGTAAAAGGTAAGTAGAGTTGGTATATGGTATGTAGAGAGTCGTAATGGTTTATTCACTATCATCATACGAGTTACAAATGAAAACTTTAGAAAACTAAAGATGGTCGGTTATACTGGGTGTAGTGGGTATGGCTTAGTGAAATTCGTTGGTAAGGGATGGATAGCGGTTAGTAGTGATATGTAGAGGGTTGTAAGGATTTAACACTATCATCAACGGGTTACAAATGAAAATCTTAAAAAGTAAGGATGGCCGATAGTATTGAATGTAGTGAGTATGGATTAGTGAAATTCGTTGTTAAGAGGTGAGTGAGTGGTAGAAGGCTAGATAAGTACTTCTGATCATTGTTACGGGGTAGACGAGGGGCAGGGTTGCTAGATAAATACTCCGACAGCAATATTAGAACACCCGAGGTTAAGGCTCATAGTAAAAGCTGAAGCATGATCTCATAGGTTGCTGACTTGAAGGTGAGCTCCTGGGTGACTCAGCGCAAGGCGATGTCGGCGGTGAACATGATTGAACGTATTCAGACATGTTTTGGCAAAAAACATGAATGACTCAGTGTGACCTAACCACGGTATACATGCCCAGACATGTTTTTGGAGTGGGACTGTAAACACTCTAAATCAACGCATGGTAAGACCACGGTATAACGATACAAATCTCTGACTATACATGTTTTAATGAGAATATCTAGGTGTTTTACTGTATAAGTCTAACCGGATTGCACTGGTTATTGTATAGTTTGACTCAAAGTCATTATAAAGGAGCTCAAATGTCGGCTAAGGACACTGTGTTTGCAGCAAGGTCTATCGAAAATACCTAACTGAAGAAACAGCTGTGGTAAGTATTAAGTGATATACAGAGTCGCTATACAATGTCGTAGTCTCTCAGATCATACCAGCATAGTACAACGGCGATAAATACTAGCTAGTAGTCGGCAAACTGACGCTCTTACCACGGAAATTAACGCTATACTAGTGTACTGTGGAGAATACGGGTTTATACAATAATAATATATGTAGATGACTACTGAAAGCACAGGTGAACTACTAACTACTTTGTGTAAATCTATGTGAGTGTCTGTATTCTCGGTCGTCCTTATGCTGTCTATGATGTAGGGTAAGTGATGGTAGATAATGTGGTGCATTCTAACTATGTAATGTGTACATATGAACAGGTGTGTTTTTCACTAAAGTATATCGCCCATGCTTTTTATGTTTTCCGTTTTCTGTTCATTAAAAGTATCCTGATTCTGGTTCGACAGATTTGAACATAAGAGGAGACACATCAACAACGCAGTGTTGGAGCAACGCAATTCTGTCGCTCACAGAGGTATGTGTAGTAGGGAGACCAAGTCAACTACTTGTCTCTCCTATCTCCACTAAGTGTATTGAACAGTGTAAGACGAGAATCTATGGTCACTAATTACGTAGCCAGCCACAAGGATGTCCTCTTTCTGCGCACTAACCTATGCATATGAAACATGATGTATCATGTATTCAACTATTCAGTATTTATGGATCATATTTCCGCTCATTAAATTACACTGGTTCTCCAGAGTGAAAAGGCGCTGACACAAACTGAGCTGTCTGAGAGAAAACTTGCAGCCACAGGACAACTTATAGTCATTCTCTGTGATCACTAATGTATCAATGTAAATCACTAAGATACAAGGTCTCAAAATAATGGGCCTCTTCACATTGTGCCTAAGCTACATAAAAGTCAAATATGTGGTGTCAAATTCATGTAAAGCTTACAATATGATATCCCTTGTATAAAATTTTTTATCGTTTCACCAGAGTGAAAATTTGCTGACATAACCAGGAAAATCTACATTACTGAGGTACATACAAGAAAAATAAAGCTCTGACAGTCTACCACAAATTATTTATCTGCATTCACCATTGTTTTTCACTAAAGGAGCAGCACTAAATATTTCACTCCTAGGCATTAGGGGGCGTATTCGCCTTTGCTCATTAGTATAGTACACCTCTATGTGCCATATAAATAACACAAAGAACAGCATTACGAAACAAGCCGCTGCTAACACAAGGAGAAAAGCATATAGTCACGGAGAAGACCCACTGTAAGGACGGGACAAACAGAAACAAATAAATATTGTACTACAAGGGACAGCAAAAGATCAACATATTCCCTTTAATATGTCTTTAAAGTTATGTGATATGAAATAATTTCTGTAGATATACTATCGTCATTATTGTCACATGGTTGTGAACAAATGTAAAATATAATTATTTTGCCATTTCTTCACAGCTATTTGGCGACCAGTGCTTACAACGTCTTGCGAAAACTTGAAAAAACTACAGGAAACTACACAAAACATATTGTGGTGGATCACTATACCTTAGTCATTGCAGCGACACGAGATTTTTTGCGCTGTCACTGAACCGTTATCTAATACCACAAGCGACAACTGTCATCATCATCATCATCAAGTGCCGTGCCGGCTGGCGTAGGCGTTCATGGCTCTCCATAGATCTCGGTCTTTGGTTTTCTGGATCAACTCTGGTGCTGATATTCCTCCATGCCACCGTCTCAATCCATCCAGCATCACTTCTCTTGGTCTACCTCTGCCTCTCTTCCCCTCGATCTTTCCAGTTTTTACGATGTTCTCCAATGCCTCTCTTCTCATCACGTGACCGAAGAAAGATGTTTGTCTCTGTCTTATTGTTGTATATAATGTTCTAGTTTCATTAGCCTGTTTCAGGCAGTCGTCGTTAGTTACTCTGGCAGTCCAAGGAATTCGCAACATTCGTCTCAGGAACCACATCTCTGTTGCTTCTAATTTCTTCTTAATTTGTTCATTTACGTTCCAAGATTCACTGCCATACAGCAAAACTGGTTCTACATAGCATTTCAGCACTCTCTTTCTTACATTCAGTGATAGTGACTTATTGCATAAGATACTCTTCATTTTCTGAAAAGCGGCTTTTGCCTGCCCTATTCTACTCCTAATCTCTGTTGTACATCTTCCATCTGATGTTATAAATGCCCCTAGGTATCTAAAATTATCAACTTGGTTAAGGATTTTCCCTTCTATTTCTATGTCACATTTTGGTGTCACCATTTTCTTTGATATTACCATTGTTACTGTTTTCTTGATATTCAAGGAGAGTCCTTTCCTTGCACTCTCTGTTACTACAACGTCTAATAATTGTTGTAGGTCTGTTGAATTATCCGCCACCAATACTGTGTCATCTGCATAGCGTATATTATTTATATTATAACCTCCAACTAGTATTCCTGGCATCTCTTTGATCTCTCTCATTATTACTTCGCTATACAGGGAGAAAAGATCTGGTGACAAGACACACCCTTGTCGTACTCCTAGCTTTATCCGTTCGTAACTATCCTCTTTATTTCCCATTTTAATTGCTGCTACTTGGTTCCAGTAAACATTCTTTATTATTCTTAAATCTTTTCCATCAATGTTGATATCTTCCAACATTTTAATCAGTTCATCATGTTTTACTTTATCAAATGCCTTAGTATAATCTATGAAGCACAAATATATGTCTCTCTGTTTCTCTATTGACCTTTCTATTAGTGTCCGTAATGTATAAATTGCATTGTTTGTGCCCTTTCCTTCCACAAATCCATACTGTTCTTCACTAATTTCCATTTTTATTTTCTTTTTGATTCTTCTCATTATGATTCTGAGTAGAAGCTTAGTGATATGGTTTATAAGGTTAATTGTACGAAAATCTTCACAATCAATTGCTCCTGGTCTTTTTGGTATAGCTATAAATAAAGATTTCAGCATATCACTGGGTAAATATCCACTGCTGTAAATATCATTCAACATTTTGGTTAATATATCTACTCCAAATTCTCCCAATACTTCTAATTCTTCTATTGTGATTTCATCTGGCCCAGCTGTTTTTCCTTTCTTCATACGTTTCATAGCGTCAGCGACTTCTTCTTTCAGAATAGGTGGACCTTCTAAGTTACTATCTTCTGTTAATTCTCCCCTTTCTCCTTCATATAATTCTCTTATATACTCATTCCACCTCTTCATTATAGCATCTTCCTCTAATATTATCTTTCCTGTTTTTGATTTCAAACACCCTGTATTTATTCTTATTTTTCTTCCTGTAAGCTCACTGATTTTTCTGTGCATATTTTTTGTATCTTTAATGGAATTTAATTCAATTTTTTTGCATTGCTCGTTTAACCAACTTTCTTTAGCCTTCCCACATTTATCTTTTATTTCTGTATTTATCTTAGCGTATTCTTGTTTGTCATTTTTACTCTGTTTTCTTTTGTCCATCAGTTTTAAGATATCTTCATTCATCCATTTTTTCTTAGCTATTTTGCCTCTCTCCGGTAATACTTCTTTGCTAGTTTGATGAATGGAGTCCCTTAACATTTCCCATTGTTCATCTATACTCTGTATTTTAGTTATTGCATTGTACCTATTTTTCACAGTCACTCTGTATTGTTCTTGCATTTCTTTATCTATTTTCAGAACCTCTTTATTAAGTCTCATGTTCTTAACCATTTTTTTACCTCTCTTTAATCTTACTTTTATTTGTCCACATAGTGGTACATGATCACTATTACAGTCAGCACCAGACATTGTCTTTACATTAATTAAAGCATTTCTAAATCTTTTATTAATTAGTATGTAGTCAATTTGGTTGCGTATTTTCTTATCAGGGCTTATCCATGTGTACAGTCGTCTTTTATGGTGTTTAAACCATGTGTTTCCAATTATCATCTCATTGATATTTGCCCATTCTATTAGCATTTCCCCTCTTTCATTTCTTGTACCTAAACCATAATTCCCCACTACATCCTCCATTTTTCCCTTTCCTACTTTTGCATTAAAATCGCCAAGTATTATTTTTATTTCTTGTGATCCAATTTGAGCCATCGCCATTTCTATTTCGTCGTAAAAGTGTTGTATTTCTTCATCACTACTGCTTGCTGTTGGTGCATATACTTGTATAATATTTATGTCTATTGGTTTGCCTTTGATTTTTACCATAATAACTCTATCTGAAATACACCAGTATCCATTAATTGACTTGGCTGTTTTTTCGTCTAATATTATTCCTACACCTTTTTCATGTGTTTTCCCTCCAGAATAAATTATTGTGTGATTGTCAGCTATAATTTTGCCCGATCCCTTCCATCTCATCTCACTAACGCCTAGTATATTCATTTTCATGCTATCCATCTCTCTTAGAACATTGGTCAACTTTCCTAGCTCATTTAATGTCCTAACATTCCATGTTCCTACTCTAAATTTATTTAATTTAGTTATGATTTTGCCATCAGTAGCTGGATGACGGTCTGGTGTCACCTGTGGCTCATGACTGTCCCTACCGGACGAGGATGCCCTAAGACAGCCATTAACGTCCTTCACTAACTTTGATTTATGTTTTGCCATGAAGTCTTGGGAAGATAATGTGGTCGTTTCCCCTTGCCTTCCACATTCACACGGTGGTCTTTTAACTCTGCCTTTGACAGCCATTTCCGACTGTAAGGATAAGTGAGTGCCCTGCCCTGCTCAGGTGCAGAGTTGTCCACTTATTCCGGTGGATACTCGACGCGACAACTGTGTTGGATAATATTGTCGTAGTATCACAACTCACACATCACCTACCGGAACCAACTTATTTCTTTATCACCGTATCATCACATACTACTACAATTTTCTATCATGATGGCCACCAGTCAGAAAAATAGCTATCTATGTCACACCTGTGGTAAAAACTTTACGAAAAACCGCAATCTTACACGTCACATTAACACCGTACTCAAAACCAGAACTCATACATGCCACCTCTGTGGCAATCTATACAACAGAAAAGACAACCTAAAACACCATATAAAAACACATCACCATACTTCATCAACAACAACACCCGCATCAATCACCGACACGACAACATCAACAGCAAACACGGACAATACACCCTCAACAACAAACACGGATACTACACCCTCATCATGCAAAAGAAAAGCACCAGCAGACACACAACCAGCTAAAAAACATAAACACGATAACGAGCAAGTGGGAGCAGAGGAAGCCGACATAGAGATAGATGAGGAAGTAGAGATAGATGAGGAACTAAAGACCTTAGACAAACTCCCCGACGACGACGACACCCAACAGACATATAGAGACAACTGGGCAGCCCTTAGGACACATCAGAACATCAACAAACATATATCGACCTACAACTTTTTTCACCGACCAGACGCAGTTCAACTAATAGACTAGACCGAAACATTAAAACCAGTATTTAGTAGTCAGACATGCTACTTTAAGGTAAATTATAGCCATCACATGATGTTAAGACATAAGGAAACGAAAGAACTTAGATTTTACCATTCATCAGCAAGCAACGCCTGTGAACTAAGCGGACCCTTTTTAGTAAACAACGAGAAAGATTTTGATGACTTTACAGCCATAGTCCGAGATAGTTACATGTTCAATTACGCCCTACACAACAGACCCGACACTAAGTACCTGGTAGAGACAATACCCGCGACTAGTTTCTATGTATATAACATCACTGAACATCCGATAGGTAGCTGAAGCATTCCGTATAATGACATTATGTTTTTTTTGATTTTTTTTTTCTTGTAAAAAAGTGCTGTAAATAAACAGGTATATACTATAACTGTGTGTTGTTTGTTGATTTCCTTTAGTGTTGACGGTGTATATAGTTGCCATGTGGTGATGAAATGTTACATATTGAGGACAAAGTCAAGAAATATGTCAATAACACTAAGAAAAAGGGTAACCAAAATAGAAAAAAAGGCTGACCAAATTCAGAAATATCTCGACCAAACTCATGAAAATTAGGAAAATTGTTAGTCAAATGTGAACAATATGGATCAAGTAGGAAATCATGTTAGCCAAAGGTGAAAACTATTGACCAAGTAAAGAAAATTCTCGTCCAAACTCATAAAAAGTAGGAACATTTGTTAGCCAAATGGGAAAAATTGTGGCCAAATACAGAAATATCTCGACCAAACTTATAAAATATATGAAAATTTGCTATTCAAAGGTGAAAAATATTGGCCAAGTAAAGAAATATCTCATCCAAATTTATAACAAGTAAGAAAACATGCTAGTAAAATCAAGAAATATGTCGACCGAAGTAATACTATAGGCAAAACAATGGACAAACTTATAAAGAGGTCGAATGTTATAAGAAAATGTGTTACCCAAATTAGGAAAAATATTGGCCAAGTTTTGAAATATCTTGACCGAACTTACAAATAGTAGGGAAATATGTTGACTAAAGTAGGAACATTTGTTAGCCAAAGATGAAAAATAGTGGCCAAGTAAAGAAATATCGCAGCCAAACTTATAAAAGGTATGAAAATGTATTAGCCAAGGGTGAAAACTGTTGACCAAGTAAAGAAACTTCTCTGTTAAACTCATTAAAAAATAGGAAACTTTGTTAACAAAATGTGAAAAAATATTGTCCAAGTTAAGACATGATTCAACTAATCTTATAAATATGTCGTACAAACTTATAAACATTAGGAAAATGTGTTAACCAAATGGGAAAAATATTGGCCACGTGAGGAAATAGCTCAACCATATTTATGAAAAAGAGGAAAATGTGTTAACCTAATTAGAAATATATCGCCCACTTGACGAAAAATTTACAACAATCTTATGAAAAGTAAGAAAATTTGTTAACCGAAGAGGAAAAATATGGACTAAACTATGAAATATGTTGACCGAAGTAAGAAAATGTGTTAGACAAAAGGGGAAAATGTTGGCAAAAACATGAAACCTCTCAACCAAACTTATAAATATCACGTGTAAACTTATAAAAAGGTAGGAAAAAAATGTTGCTTCTGTAATTGTGTCAAACGTGTCTTGAACTTTTGTCTGAAAAGACATTTCACAAGACATAATCATCAAGGTCAACACTTTCCCCCTTTTACATTACTGAAAGCTTCAACTTATCAGTCCAGGGTATCCACTAAAGAAGCACTTATACATACTAACCACCCATCTCTCCACACTCTTGTTTTTTTTTCCCAACACAAAGTGACTTTGTCTTTCATAGATAACTTCACACCTTTCCATGTCACAGCACCAATAACTCCAAACCTTCGTTGCACATGAGCTCTAATGAAACAGTCATAACAACATTTACGGCAAGGCAGTATGTGGCGCCACCTGGGATAATTTCTATAACAGCTGAGTATTCGTCAGCAAAGAGCCATTTCCCATGGTTGACATCTTCAAATTTCTATACCACAATGTCTGCTACATTAACCTTCCATTGTTCCATCTTTCAACAATACAAAGGGTGTTCTCGAAGTCTAGCTAACATAACTTTTCTTACTTTGTCCACCTCTATCACGCTTTGTCATTTCACAGCGGTAATAGCGGCAAGTCTGCAACCAACCAACAGTGTCTGTTATGAAGTCGACCTTTCTTAAAACCACGTCTGCTTTAATGAACCCTTGAATACCCTCCACCACATCTTCTATCCGACTTTCAACGTTTCATACCAAATAGCATTAACATTCTCTTTGATTACAGAACAACTGATTTTCTGCTGACTAGGCAGATTTTCCAACCTAATGGAGATAAATCATCTGTCACCCTAACATACTAGGCCCTATTCTAGACAACGAATATGGTCATCAACCATCACCCCTAAGAAGAACTTGAAAACAACATCAGAGATTCGGTTCATGAGACGAATTCCTTGGACTTCAAGAGTAACTAAGGCTGATCGTCTAAAAGATCCTAAGAAACACGGAGCTAACCCTAACTATACATCATCTAACCCTAACTCTAACCCCCAACCCTAACTATACATAAAACACAACAAAGTCTTTCTTAAGAGACATAGACATAAACCAGTGTTAGAAATGGGGGGAAAAGTTAAATTTTAATTAAAATTTAAAAATAATAAATCGCAATTTTATTGCACGCTTCACTTAATATACAGATATCGGCTAAGAATAGGTATAGGTTAGGTATAGGACGTATATCGAGCTTACATCTTGCGCATTAAAATTGCGATTTATTATTTTTTAAATTTTAATTAAAATTTAACTCCCCCCCCCCATTACTAACACTGGTTTATGTCTATGTCTCTTAAGAAAGACTTGTTGTGTTTAATGTATAGTTAGGGTTAGAGGTTAGAGTTAGGGTTAGATGATGTATAGTTAGGGTTAGGGTTAGGGTTAGTAAGAAAGAGTTTGTTGTGTTTGATGTATATAATGCCCCATGTTTCTTAGGATCTTTTAGGCGATCAGTCTTAGTTACTCTGGTAGTCCAAGGAATTCGTCTCATGAACCGAATCTCTGATGTTGTTTTCAAGTTCTTCTTAGGGGTGATGGTTGATGACCATATTCGTTGTCTAGAATAGGGCCTAGTATGTTAGGGGGACAGATGATTTATCTCCATTAGGTTGGAAAATCTGCCTAGTCAGCAGAAAATCAGTTGTTTTGTAATCAAAGAGAATGTTAATGCTATTTGGTATGAAACGTTGAAAGTCGGATAGAAGATGTGCTGGAGGGTATTCAAGGGTTCATTAAAGCAGACGTGGTTTTAAGAAAGGTCGACTTCATAACAGACACTGTTGGTTGGTTGCAGACTTGCCGCTATTACCGCTGTGAAATGACAAAGCGGGATAGAGGTGGACAAAGTAAGAAAAGTTATGTTAGCTAGACTTCGAGAACACCCTTTGTATTGTTGAAAGATGGAACAATGGAAGGTTAATGTAGCAGACATTGTGGTATAGAAATTTGAAGATGTCAACCATGGGAAATGGCTCTTTGCTGACGAATACTCAGCTGTTATAGAAATTATCCCAGGTGGCGCCACATACTGCCTTGCCGTAAATGTTGTTATGACTGTTTCATTAGAGCTCATGTGCAACGAAGGTTTGGAGTTATTGGTGCTGTGACATGGAAAGGTGTGAAGTTATCTATAAAAGACAAAGTCACTTTGTATTGAAAAAAAAAAAAAAACAAGAGTATGGAGAGATGGGTGGTTAGTATGTATAAGTGCTTCTTTAGTGGATACCCTGGACTGATAAGTTGAAGCTTTCAGTAATGTAAAAGAGGGAAAGTGTTGACTTTGATAATTATGTCTTGTGAAATGTCTTTTCAGACAAAAGTTCAAGACACGTTTGACACAACTACAGAAGCAACATTTTTTTCCTACCTTTTTATAAGTTTACACGTGATATTTATAAGTTTGGTTGAGATGTTTCATGTTTTTGTCAACATTTTCCCCTTTTGGCTAACAAATTTTCTTACTTCGGTCAACATATTTCATAGTTTAGTCCATATTTTTCCTCTACGGTTAACAAATTTTCCTACTTTTCATAAGTTTGTTGTAAATTTTTCGTCAACTGGGCGATATATTTCTAAGTAGGTTAACACATTTTCCTCTTTTTCATAAATATGGTTGAGCTAGTTCTTCAAGTGGCCAATATTTTTCCCATTTGGTTAACACATTTTCCTAATGTTTATAAGTTTGTACGACATATTTATAAGATTAGTTGAAACATGTCTTTACTTGGACAATATTTTTTCACATTTTGTTAACAAAGTTTCCTATTTTTTTATGAGTTTAACAGAGAAGTTTCTTTACTTGGTCAACAGTTTTCACCTTTGGCTAATACATTTTCATACCTTTTATAAGTTTGGCTGCGATATTTCTTTACTTGGCCACTATTTTTAATCTTTGGCTAACAAATGTTCCTACTTTAGTCAACATATTATCCTACTGTTTGTAAGTTTGGTCAAGATATTTCAAAACTTGGCCAATATTTTTCCTAATTTGGGTAACACATTTTCTTATAACATTCGACCTCTTTATAAGTTTGTCCATTGTTTTGCCTATAGTATTACTTCGGTCGACATATTTCATGATTTTAGTAGCATGATTTCTTACTGGTTATAAATTTGGATGAGATATTTCTTTACTTGGCCAATATTTTTCACCTTTGAATAGCAAATTTTCACATATTTTATAAGTTTGGTCGAGATATTTCTGTATTTGGCCACCATTTTTCCCCTTTGGCTAACAAATGTTCCTACTTTTTATGAGTTTGGCCGAGAATTTTCTTTACTGGTCAATAGTTTTCACCTTTGGCTAACATGATTTCCTACTTGACCCATATTGTTCACATTTGACTAACAATTTTCATACTTTTCATGAGATTGGTCGAGATATTTCTGAATTTGGTCAGCCTTTTTTTTCTATTTTGGTTACCCTTTTTCTTAGTGTTATTGACACTATTGTCCTCAATATGTAACATTTCATCACCACATGGCAACTATATACACCGTCAACACTAAAGGAAATCAACAAACAACACACAGTTATAGTATATACCTGTTTATTTACAGTACTTTTTTTTTTACAAGAAAAAAAAATCAAAAAACATAATGTCATTATACGGAATTCTTCAGCTACCTATCGGATGTTCAGTTATGTGATATACATAGAAACTAGTCGCGGGTATTGTCTCTACCAGGTACTTAGTGTCGGGTCTGTTGTGTAGGGCGTAATTGAACATGTCACTATCTCGGACTATGGCTGTAAAGTCATCAAAATCTTTCTCGTTGTTTACTAAAAAGGGTACGCCGAGTTCACAGGCGTTGTTTGATGATGAATGGTAAAATCTAAGTTCTTTGGTTTCCTTATGTCTTAAAATCATGTGATGGCTATAATTTACCTTAAAGCGGCATGTCTGACTACTAAATACTGGTTTTAAATTTCGGTCCACTCTATTGGTTGTACTGCGTCTGGTCGGTGAAAAAAGTTGTAGGTCGATATATGTTTGTTGATGTTCTGATGTGTCCTAAGGGCTGCCCAGTTGTCTCTATATGTCTGTTGGGTGTCGTCGTCGTCGGGGAGTTTGTCTAAGGTCTTTAGTTCCTCATCTATCTCTACTTCCTCATCTATCTCTATGTCGGCTTCCTCTGCTACCACTTGCTCGTTATCGTGTTTATATTTTTAGCTGGTTGTGTGTCTGCTGGTGCTTTTCTTTTGCATGATGAGGGTGTAGTATCCGTGTTGTTTGTTGAGGGTGTATTGTCCGTGTTTGCTGTTGATGGTGTCGTGTCCGTGACTGATGCGGTGTTGTTGTTGATGAAGTCTGGTGATGTGTTTTTATATGGTGTTTTAGGTTGTCTTTTCTGTTGTATAGATTGCCACAGAGGTGGTATGTATGAGTTCTGGTTTTGTGTACGGTGTTAATGTGACGTGTAAGATTGCGGTTTTTTGTAACGTTTTTACCACAGGTGTGACATAGGTAGCTATTTTTCTGACTGGTGGCCATCATGATAGAAAATTGTAGTAGTATGTGATGATGCGGTGATAAAGAAATAAGTTGGTTCCGGTAGGTGATGTGTGAGTTGTGATACTACGACAATATTATCCAACACAGTTGTCGCTTGTGGTATTAGATAACGGTTCAGTGACAGCGCAATAATCTCGTGTCGCTGCAATGACTAATGTATAGTGATCCACCACAATATGTTTTGTGTAGCTTCCTGTAGTTTTTTCACGTTTTCGCAAGTCGTTGTAAGCACTGTTCGCCAAATAGCTGTGAAGAAATGGCAAAATAATTATATTTTACATTTTTTCACAACCATGTGACAATAATGACGATAGTATATCTACAGAAATTATTTCATATCACATAACTTTTAAGACATATTAAAGGGAATATTTTGATCTTTTGCTGTCCCTTGTAGTACAATATTTATTTGTTTCTCTTTATCCCGTCCTTACGGTGGGTTTTCTCTGTATCTATATGCTTTTCTCCTTGTGTTAGCAGCGGCTTGTTTCGTAATGCTGTTCTTTGTGTTATTTATATGGCACATAGAGGTGTACTATACTAATGAGCAAAGGCGAATACGCCCCCTAATGCCTAGGAGTGAAATATTTAGTGCTGCTCCTTTAGTGAAAAACAATGGTGAATGCAGATAAGTAATTTGTGGTAGACTGTCAGAGCTTTATTTTTCTTGTATGTACCTCAGTAATGTAGATTTTCCTGGTTATGTCAGCAAATTTTCACTCTGGTGAAACGATAAAAATTGTTTATACAAGGGATATCATATTGTAAGCTTTACATGAATTTGACACCACATATTTGACTTTTATGTAGCTTTGGTACAATATGACGAGGCCCATTATTTTGAGACCATGTATCTTAGTGATTTAAATTGATACATTAGTGACCACAGAGAATGACTGATTGCAAGTTTTCACTCAGACAGCTCAGTTTGTGTCAGCGCCTTTTCACTCTGGAGAACCAGTGTAATTTAATGAGCGGAAATATGATCCATAAATACTGAATATTTGAATACATGATACATCATGTTTCATATGCATAGGTTAGTGCGCAGAAAGAGGACATCCTTGTGGCTGGCTACGTAATTAGTGACCATAGATTCTCGTCTTACACTGTTCAATACACTTAGTGGAGATAGGAGAGACAAGTAGTTGACTTGGTCTCCCTACTACACATACCTCTGTGAGCGACAGAATTGCGTTGCTCCAACACTGCGTTGTTGATGTGTCTCCTCTTATGTTTAAATCTGTCGAACCAGAATCAGGATACTTTTAATGAACAGAAAACGGAAAACATAAAAAGCATGGGCGATATACTTTAGTGAAAAACACACTTGTTCATATGTACACATTACATAGTTAGAATGCACCACATTATCTACCATCACTTACCCTACATCATAGACAGCATAAGGACGACCGAGAATACAGACACTCACATAGATTTACACAAAGTTGTTAGTAGTTCACCTGTGCTTTCAGTAGTCATCTACATATATTATTATTGTATAAACCCGTATTCACCACAGTACACTAGTATAGCGTTAAATTCCGTGGTAAGAGCGTCAGTTTGCCGACTACTAGCTAGTATTTATCGCCGTTGTACTATGCTGGTATGATCTGAGAGACTACGACATCGTATAGCGACTCTGTATATCACACTCTACTTACCACAGCTGTTTCTTTAGTGAGGTATTTTCGATAGACCTTGCTGCAAACACAGTGTCCTTAGCCGACCTTTGAGCTCCATGATAATGACGTTGAGTCAAACTATACAATAACCAGTGCAATCCGGTTAGACTTATACAGTAAAATACCTAGATATTCTCATTAAAACATGTATAGTCAGAGGTTTGTATCGTTATACCGTGGTCTTACCGTGCGTTGATTTAGAGTGTTTACAGTCCCACCCCAAAAACATGCCTGGGCATGTATACCGTGGTTAGGTCACTCTGAGTTATTCATGTTTTTCCCCAAAACATGTCTGAATTCGTTCAATCATGTTCACCGCCGACATCGCCTTGCGCTGAGTCACCCATGATCTCACCTTCAAGTCAGCCGACTATGAGTTCATGCATCAGCTTTTACTATGAGCCTTAACCTCGGGTGTTCTAATATTGCTGTCGGAGTATTTATCTAGCAACCCCGCCCTTCGTCTACCCCGTAACAATGATCAGAAGTACTTATCTAGCCTTTCCACCACTCACTCACCTCTTAACAACGAATTTCACTAATCCATACTCACTACATTCAATACTATCGGCCATCCTTACTTTTTAAGATTTTCATTTGTAACCCGTTGATGATAGTGTTAAACCCTTACAACCCTCTACATATCACTACTAACCGCTATCCATCCCTTACCAACGAATTTCATTAAGCCATACCCACTATACCCAGTATAACCGACCATCTTTACTTGTTAAGGTTTTCATTTGTAACTTGTATGATGATAGTGAATAAACCGTTACGACTTTCTGCATACCATATACCAACCCTACTTACCTTTTACTTATCACGGTTTCCTATGACACTCGGCGCGGCTCGTGGGTTCGAACCCCCTCGCCCCACCGCATGCGCCGCCCCCTTCGCACCCCACCCATGCGCCCCCACCCTACATTCACCCGCACCCTAGACGATCCCGCGGAGATGCATTGTACCCCTAACCCTTACACAGCACCAATGTATTGTTGATAGTGTTACGCCCGGCCCTATATAAATAAAAAAGAAGAGAAAATTAAAGGGGAAAGAAACCGAGGAAGAGCACTGTAACCCTAACACACCATCAATCACATGCTGTTAGTTTTTAAGCCCCGCCCACTACGACAATAATTAACAGTAATCATTACATTTAAAAAAAATAATAAATAAATAACATTCTCAACCCAAAAAAGGGAGGTAATAACGCAAAAAAAAATTTCAATTATGTATTCCCTGAGTTATATCCCTTGCCCTGGAGGAGTCGCTTTTTTACGTCACTGCGCAGGAGCTATACTTTTTATATAAGGATTTTACTAGGTCAATCCTAAGGAGTACTCCTGAAAATATACTTAGTTACAACGAAACCCATAACTAACAGATTCTATGTAACACCTCAACAATACAGTACAAATAATTCAATCAGAAAGTTCCTCTGGTCATCGGGTGGCAGACTGTTGACATTAAAGTATCTAAAATCCCAAACAATACCCATCTAGCCCTATTCCTAGCCAGTTCCCGTGTGCTGTGCTGAATCCTGAGATGGATACGTCCTGCTATGCCTCTCCACAGAAGTGACGTTTCTGTACCGGACTTGCACATCCGCTTGGTTTCTTGGGTTAACAGGGAAGAACTCTGTGGCACAATCCTCGTAGTGATGTCACTTTGTGACCGGGTCGGTATGACAGTCTCTACAGTAACCGCACTGTGATACATGTAAACCAGTTTGAGAGATCAGTCGAACTGCAAGCCAATGCACTGGTGTCTCAGTCTCCCAGAGAATTCACAACCAGCCTTCCAGCTAGCCAATAAACCAACCAACCAACGATCAAAACAATTAACCAACCAACCAACCAGCCACCCAATCAACCAGGCAACCAAGCAGTCAGCCAGCCAACCAACCAGCCAACCAAATAGCCAATCTCAGTCAGCCAATCAACCAACCAACCAAATAGCCAGTCAACTAGCCAACCAACTAAACAGCTCATTAACTAGTCAGTTAACCAACCACTAACCAAACAACCTGCTTAATCATCAACCAACCAATCAGCCAGCCAAGCCACCCACGCACCAACCAATCAATCAACGAGTTAGTGAGTTTCAAGCCAAACCTCCTTAGCCGCCCACTACGACATGCTGGATGGCACACAGTAACATCATTATTTGCCTCTCTATTGAGCCTTGGTATTAGACGGGCGATACATTAAAACCTATCATCATCATCTTGTGCCATGTCGATAAGCGTGGCGGTAAAGCTTCGCCATCTCACATGATCACCAGAGTCGTCGATCAGCTCCGTGTTCTTGTCTCGACCAATTTATTTCTTCTCACAACGAGCCCAAAACATCTGGACTGTCTACGCCTTAATTTCTCTTAAGTAGGTTACAGTTGTCATTAATTTCTTGTTAAGTTGTTAAGTAAGTTGCATATCCTTTACAGGACAACCTCATCATTTTTGGTTGGTTGTGATTTCTTGGTAGTTTACGTCCAGTAGTTTGCCATTGCTTTCTGAACATACCATTGTATGACAACAGACGCAAGGCGGTCTGCTGCTAAATCGCCGCAGCTGTGTTTCGAACCCGGTATGCGGGATTACGAATTGCGTCCGTAAAGCCTTCGCCAAGGAAGACGGCTTGTTTCATGAAGGGCTTGCTAATTGGTTTACACTAAAACTTTTTTTTAGTCGCATTTTATTTTTAGCCTTCTCAGGACGTAGCAGTCAAACCCAGCATTTTGGCTGTTCGTGATTCCTGGGCAAGTTTTACGTTCAGTAGTTTGCCATTGCTTTCTGAACGACCGGTACCTATACCTATCTCGAAAAAACCAACACCTCTGTGTTTCGAACCCGAGTATACGAGATTACGAATCGTGTCCGTAACTCCTTCGCCACGGAGGGCGGTATACTAAGACTACCACACGAAAAACACACACGCCATTCTAACCGCTTGTTCTGAGGTTAAGCAGCTTCTCCTTCTTCCTCCTCCTCCTCAAACTCGCCCTCTTCCTCTGCCGTGGCGTCCTGGTACTGCTGAAACTCGGAGACCAGGTCGTTCATGTTAGACTCGGCCTCCGTGAACTCCATCTCGTCCATGCCCTCGCCGGTGTATCAGTGTAGGAAAGCCTTGCGACGGAACATGGCTGTAAAGTGACGTCAGAGAGTAAGGCCTGGGGATATTATACTGTTAAAAAAAAACAACACCGCAACATTATTGCAGTTTCAATTGCAAACTTGAACCAACATTTTATTTACGATACTTCTTCTTCTTCTTCTTTCGTTCGCCTGAAGTATGTTTATAACTGCAATGCTGTCTCTTGTATGAATCTAACAGTCTTTTTGAGTTCATTCAGCGGTCCATAGAGTTTATCTTCCACTGGTGTCTCTGTAGGCCAGAAGGTTCGCCTGGATATGTTGTAGTCTGGGCAATCCTGGAGTATGTGCTCTTAGCAGTCAGCGTAAGATCACCATACAGTGGATACCATCCCACTGTGGAGTCCCCGGAATTGACAGAGCTGATCGATTGGCTAAGGAAGGAGCAAACGAAGAACAACCTGATGTGCCTATTACATACCACCAAAAGAAAAGAATGATCAAATCAGTCAGAAGGCCACCAAACCTTACTCAAGACGACTACCACGTTATGGACAGACCAGAACAGGTCATTCTTCTTCGCCTCAGATACTGATTCGTCCACTGCAGTCGGTTCTGGCGATGCCGGTCCGTAAGAACATGACCTCTGTACGGCCTTCTAGCCCAAAGACCAGCGTCGTGCAGCCGGTTCCTGACCGTGTGATCTAAAATTCATAGAGCTCGACTCGATTGGCATTGACTGGACTTTGGAGGACGCAGATGCAAATCGATTCCTAAGATGACGCAGCCGCTTGAAGCGGTCTTAGGCAGCAGTTGTGATTCTGGGTCTTCTACTGCGCTGCCGGTCTGCGACTGAGCCAGTTTCTTGAAATCACCTCCAAAGGCGAATAATTGTGCTTGTAACCACATTAAATTCTCTGGCTTCTTTGTGACTGTCCAGCCTGTAAACGCCCATGGTGATGAATCGTTGTTCTGTAGTGAGATGAGCCATACTTGAGTATTGAATTTGCAACTGAATTTATTCGAGGAGCGTCAAGCTTTTATATAAAAAGAAATTGTTTGCATATCCTTTACATGACATTGCTGTCAACATCAGCATCTTTCAGCTGATTGTTGATTTCTTGGCAAGATTACGCTCAGTAGTTTGCCATTGGTTCATGAGCGGCCGGTTCACATACCCCGTAAGTTACCTACGCGATTCGAACCACTGCTGATTCTCACCGTCGTCATGTTACCTACAAGAGTATACGAGATTACGGAGAAAAGTCGCTAACCTCTAGGCCAGGAAGCCGGCCAATCTTTTATAGGCATTCAATAATATGGTCAGAGAGTATTGTGTTCAGTAAGTTTCACTGGATTATCATGAAATGTTTTGACCTTGACCTCTTTCATGACCCCACGAATCATGAGGTGAGTACAATTCAGGTAACCACGAGAAGTTAATGACCAGATGGACACAGCCGATAGGTTGACTGATGTCCAATCAGCGAATATCTTTTATAAAAGTAACACCAACAATTTTGCGTTTCTTTTTTTGTTTGTTTGAACAGTATAGTTAAATACGCGGCCTTAAAATCTCTCTCTCTCTCTCTCTCTCTCTCTCTCTCTCTCTCTCTCTCTCTCTCTCTCTCTGTGCCTCTCTGTATGTCTCTCTGTCTGCCTTTTCTCCCTGTCTCTCTGTGCCTTTCTGGCTTTCTCTCTGTGCCTCTGGCTGTCTCTCTGTGTGTATCTCTAATCTCTGTGTCTGTCTATCTCTGTCTCTCTGTCCCTCTCTTCTGTCTGTCTATCTCTCTTTCTCACAGTGTGTATCTGTCTCTCTATCTCTCTCTGTCTCTGTCTCTCTGTCTCTGTCTCTGTCTCTGTGTCTCTCTCTGTCTCTCTTTGTGATGATAAACTCCGTCTCGTCCATTCCCTCGCCAGTGTACCAGTGACTTGCGCCGAAGCATGCTGTGAAAGTGACGTCAGATAGTCACGCCTGACGAGGGGAATACTGGCTGAATACATGGCCTTAAAATCTCTCTCTGTGTCTGCCTCTCTCTCTGTCTCTGCCTCTGTCTGTCTGTGTCTTTCTCTCTGATGCTCGGTCTCTTTGTTCGTCTCTGTATTTCTTTTTTTTCCTGTGTCTATATGTCCATCCATCCGTTTGTCTGTCTGTCTGTCTCTCCGCCTGTCTATCTTCTGTTTCTCCGCCTGTCTACCTCTGTTTATCTGTCTTTGACTGTCTGTCTCTGTTTTTTTGTCTCGCTTTCTCTTTCACTCGGTCTGTTTGGCTGTCTGTCTGTGTGTTTCGCTTTCTTTCTCTCTTTATCGTTTCATCTGTCTGTCTGTCCGTCTGTCACCCTCCTATCTCTCTCTGAAAGGAAAGCCACCACATTGATACCTCCAGAATACATTTACCGACAGCCATGCAGTGGCATTTATGGCGAAGTGACATCTTTAGTGCACTTCATGTCTACGTACTGACAAATGCGACATACCTGATTTCTCAATGTGTGACCCTATACAAGTATAGCACATTCGTCCTCTCTGTATCTGTCTGTCTGCGTTAGCCTGTCTTTGCCTGTCTGCCTATCTGTCTGCGTGTGTCTGTGTTCTATCTGTCTGTGTCTGTTCGTGTCTGTCTGTGTCTGTCTATGAATTTCTCTGTGTATGCCTCTGTCTGTCAATATGTCTGTCTGTCTGTGTCATTCTATCTTTGACTGCCTGCCTGCCTGCCTGCCTGCCTGTCTGTCTGTCTGTCTGTCTGTCTGTCTGTCTGTCTGTCTGTCTGTCTGTCAACATCTCTGCTAAAAGTCTTCCCTCCTTGTTCTTAGGTGAGCTCAAAAATAGACGGGTGGAGTGGGTGGAGGGGGGGGGGGAGTAATGGATGGCGAAACTGCAAATAGTGACACCGTGGCACGCTAGTGAATGACGCCGTGGCACACAAGTGAGTGAACAACACCGTAACATATTTGGTCAATAAACAGTTTAATTAAATTCCCACGTCTCAGTAAAGTAGTTTTCATCGTTTTCTTTGGCTTACACTTTCTCCACCCAGCTCCCACAGCTTTAGAATCACTGCCTTAGCGCTATTAACACGGCGTGAGAAATATGTACACATGTGCTAATTACGCTTGCTTCAATGAAGCTGTATAGGTCTATATCCTACTTTAACTTTGTCTTATCTGTTCGTTCGCTTTGAACTCAAGCGTGTTCCGCACACATGCTGCTACGTAACGAAACAATTACTCATCTTCCGTGGACATTCCCAGACCTACCCGTGAGCTGCTCCGAGATCCTCTTAAACAGCTCCTGTATTGCCGTGGTATTGCCCACAAAAGTGGCCGACATTTTCAGGCCTCTGGGTGGGATGTCGCACATGGCTGTTTTCACGTTGTTGAGGATCCATTCCACGAAGTAGGATGAGTTCTTGTTCTGCACGTTCAGCATCTGCTCGTCCACCTCATTGGAAGACATTCTCCCTCTGGAATAATAAAGAAATCAGTTTAAGTGACACAAAATCCCGTTTTATCAAAGGTTGTGTATGGTTCCTTGCCCATGGTTGCTGGCAAAGACCAACGGTTTGTCTGTTGTGAAATATATTGGCCATGATAGCTGGCACAGACCAATGGTTTGTCTGTTGTGTAATCTATTGCCCATGAGATCTGGTACAGACGACTGGTTTCTCTGTTGTGAAATCTACTGGCCATGAGAGCTGGTATAGGCGACTGGTTTCTCTGTTGTGAAATCCATTGCCCATGAGAGCTGGTGTGACGCAGTGACTAGCACACTTGAGTGACGGTCGGTGAGCATGTTTTCGAATCACCTTCGAGGCGCGTTATTTTTCATTGCCCTGGAAAGTAAATGCGGGCAGTGTGACATTGAGCACATCATCCAGCGAGTGTCCACTGGTCTAACAATGTCATGCTACCAGCATGTATCCTTGCGCGTTTTTTTCTACGGTATGGATGCGAAGCTTGGACAATGAGTATTGAAATGGTTAGGAAACTTGAAAGAGCTTCAAACTTCAAAAGATTGTTGATAATGGCATGGACCCTTCTTCTGTGTCTCCACATCTCTAATGTGGTAGAGGGGTTTGGTTGTTACAATGATGCCATGGGCTATTCTAGCGGTAGAGCATCTACTGTGTGGGGTCTCTCACGTCGGACAAGTCAAGGGGTAGGGACCAGGCGAAGTCGTACACGCACCTGTTGCCTTGTAGGGAGACTGGGGACAGTCAAGGACTAGGAAAAACAAACCTGAACTAATGCAGGTGGGGGTCTGATGCACTGAGATACAGACTTGATGAAACTTGATGGCTTAGAAGTCTTCCCGTCTTCGCTCTCATCATAGGGTTGGTGTCCGCCTCTGATTCAAAACACCTCGGATCCTCACATCACAAGGTCGGTGTCCGAACCTGGCTGGCATAGACTTTTCCGGGTTCGCTTTCATCAAAGAAATTACTGTCCGCCTCTGACTTAGAAATCTCGGTACTTCATCGTGGAGTTGGTGTGCGCCTCTGACTTAGAAATCTCGTCACTTCATCATAGTATTGGTGTCCGCATCTGACTTACAAATCTCGTTACTTCATTATAGTATTGGTGTGCGCCTCTAACTTGGAAATCTCGTTACTTCATCATAGTATTGGTGTCCGCATCTGACTTACAAATCTCGTTACTTGATCATAGTACTGGTGTCAGCATCTGACTTAGAAATCTCGTTACTTCATTATAGTGTTGGTGTCCGCCACTCGCTTAGAAGTTCTCGGGTTCGCTTTCATCATTGTATTGGTGTCCGCCTCTGACTTAGAAATCTCGCTATTCTCATCACAGGGTTGGTGTCCGCCTCTGACTTAGAAATCTCTCTATTCTAATTATAATGTTGGTGTCCGCCTCTGTCTTCGAATGTACCCGGCTCGCTCCCAGAATAGGGTGCGGAGTTTTAAAACAATCATGATTTCAAATGACATCACGTGTCCTCTTGTTCTCTTGGGTAATGGGATCGGGTAGCAAACCTTCTCGGGTGAAGACTAAACGCGGAAGGTCCAGTGTGCAAGTTGTGCGTCCGGTGTGCAAGTTGTGCGTCCGGTGTGCAAGTTGTGCGTCCGGTGTGCAAGTTGTGCGTCAGGTGTGCAGGTTGTGCACGATAAAAACTCCACGGCAGTTGGAAAATGCAAAGTGTAAGGATCACAACAGCAAAAACTGCTGGTGTTGACTGCGACGTCCTGTGTGGGATATGCAACTAACTTTTTTGAGGATCATATTCTGACAAAATTATTAGTTGAGAAACCTAGTCACGGGTAGATAGAGCCGTTACATATTGTGCAATCTGTCTAGAAGACGCGAACATTAACCAAATGCATGCCGAAGTTGGACACACTGACCTGGGAGTTAGAACGATGCATAACTTGATGCGACTCGTTGCCTTCGAATGAACACGGGCGTTTTGATCAACATCTTCGTCAACGAATAGGAAAATAAGGAAACTTTTTTGTTGGCGGAAGAAGACTTGTCGTCACGGCTGCTTGTATCTGTGTGTGTTTTACCTGTTGTCGAGCTTTCGGGTAATATTTTGTGTACATTCAGATTGCTACACCAGAACGGCATCTCTCTCTCTCTCTCTCTCTCTCTCTCTCTCTCTCTCTCTCTCTCTCTCTCTCTCTCTCTCTCTCTCTCTCTCTCTCTCTCTCTCTAACAGTGGTATGGTATATCAAGCTGTTTTTGTTCGCATATCCTTTTTCAGGGCCGGCTTCCTGGCCTAGAGGTTAGCGACTTTTCTCCGTAATCTCGTATACTCTCGTAGGTGACGTGACGACGGTGAGAATCAGCAGTGGTTCGAATCGCGTCGGTAACTTACGGGGTATGTGAGCCGGCTGCACAGAAAGCAATGGCAAACTACTGAGCGTAATCTTGCCAAGAAATCAACAATCAGCCGAAAGATGCTGATGTTGACAGCGATGTCCTGTAAAGGATATGCGAACATTGTTTTATCCTTTTTGATTGTTGATTTCTTGGCAAGATTATGCTCAGTAGTTTGCCATTGATTTCTGAGCGACCGGCTCACATACCTCGTAAGTTACTAGCGCGACAGAACCACTACCGATTCTCGCGCAGGTTACGTTCCTCACATGGATATACGGGATTACTGAGTAAAACGTTAAAACCTAGGGCCAGGGAGGGCGGCCTTAGAGAATTATAATTGCTATGTCAAACATCTGGTTAGCGGGTTAGGGGTATCCCCTATCAAAGGAGATGTAAGGCGCCTCCTTTCCTCCGTTAGTCTACGGGACACCCTTGGGCAAGGTGGAGTACCCGTTTATCCCCTATCAAAGGAGATGTAAGGCGCCTCCTTTCCTCCGTTAGTCTACGGGACACCCTTGGGCAAGGTGGAGTACCCGTTTAGCCCCCCGATCAGGGTTACATGAAGCCATGGAAGCAGGTGGTGGATGGAGTGTGAGAGCAGCCGGCAGATTGTTGTTGGTTATGGTCTTGCACTCTGCGGCGATAGGCAGATGATCTCATCAATAGAGACAATGGCTATGGCCACCGACTAGTACTGTCACCGCCCAGAAGGAAAGCAATGGCAAACTACCTTCTGCAAAACTTGCCACGAAACCATAACAACCATGAAAGAAAACATAATAAGAAAGAGATCTGGTGGCGAGACCCCCAGGCCAGGCAGATCAGATAACACTGGGGAAGAGTGTGACACAGGGACCTGTACTAGTAATCGTGATGACGGAGTTAATCCTGACTGTGTTACCAAGGAAATCACCTGTGTCAGACTAAGAAACAGAGTGAGAATAGCAACGTGGAATGTGAGAAGTCTGTATGAGGGAAAGCTTAAAGTAGTGTGTGATGAGATTGAGAGGTTAAACATTCAAATTTTAGGAATTAGTGAACATCGCTGGAGCGGCAAGGGACATTTTACAACTGAAAATGGAAGTATTCTCATTTATTCTGGTAGAGATGTCGGAGGCCAGAGTGGAGTGGCATTTTGCTTAGATAAGACAACTGCAAAAGCTTTAATTTGATATAATCCAGTTAGTGATAGAATCCTCACTATTAGACTTAAAGGCCGTCCAAAAAACACAACTCTCATACAGATATATGCACCTACTTCAACAGCAGAGGAGGACGAAATTGAAGATTGTTACAACACACTACAAGACACATTAAATAAGATTGGTCATAATGATATAGCAATAATAATGGGAGATTTTAATGCAAAAGTAGGTGCAGGAAGAGCTGAAAATGAGAGACACGTTTTAGGAAAATTTGGATTAGGAAATAGAAATGATGCAGGTGACAAATTAATTGAATTTTGCACAGAAAATGAGTTAACGATAGCCAACACGCTTTTTAAACAACATCCAAGAAGACTCTTCACATGGAAGTCTCCAGACAGTATTACCAAAAATCAGATAGATTATATTTTAATACAAAGAAGATGAAGATCAAGCATAACATCTGCAAAAACCCTACGAAGTGCAGACTGTGATACAGATCATCAGTTATTAGAAGCAGATCTGAAATTAAAACTCAAAAAGCTTACCCGAGGACCAAGGCCACTTCGGTTTGATCTCACAAAAATACCAGATGCATACAACATAGAAGTTAGGAATCGCTTTGGGGTCTTGATGTCTGTACAAGAAGAAATGACACTTGATGAACTGGCAGTACAAGCTAGAGATATCTTGATAACTGCAGCCAAAGATTTCATTCCGACCAAGAAAAAGCAACTTAAGCCATGGATTACATCAGATACGTTAGAATTAATAAAACAACGAATGGAGCTGAAACAGAAAGGAGATGAATCCGATAACAGCAGGATGAAGTATAAATCTTTAACTTGAGAAATAAGAAAGAACACAAGAAAGGACAAAAATCAATACATACAAGATTGCTGTACCAGAATAGAGCAATATCATAAGACTGGAAGAGATTATGAAATGTTCAAAGAACTGAAGTTATTGACAAGAAATGTTCAACCTCAATTAAATGTTATCTGTGACAAGATGGGAAATACCTTAACAGCATCTAGACAAATTCGAGAAAGATGGCAGGAGTACTGCAGTGGAATGTATGATATGAGTGACAGTGAGGATATGAATGAGATACATGAGCCAATGAAAGCAGAGACAGAACCTGAACCCTCATTAGATGAAATTGCTTGGGCTATAAAGAACCTGAAGAATGATAAATCACCTGGATGTGATGAGATACCAGCTGAACTAATCAAAGCGGGAGGAAAAGAAAGCATACACATATATCATGCATTATGTACAAAGATTTGGAAATATGGTATATGGCCAACAGATTGGAAGAGAACTATCTTCATTCCAATAACAAAAAAAGGGCAACCTGAAATTATGCACCAACTATAGAACTGTTGCCCTGATCAGTCATGCATGTAAAATTCTACTAAAAGTAATAATGCGAAGACTTCGTAAGAAAATAGAAGAAGAGATTAACGTGGTTCAAGCTGGATTTAGACAAAGAAGAGGAACAAGAGATCACATATTCAACATGCGTTTAATAATAGAGAAGTGCAGTGAATTTAATGTAAACCTATTCTCATGTTTTGTGGATTATTCAAAGGCATTTGGCTGTGTACAACATCAGAAACTTTGGGAAATCATGAGGAATTTGGGCTTTCCATCACATGTATTACAACTCATAATATTGCTCTATCTAGACAACAAGCAGTGGTTAGAATAGATGGCGAGACGTCAGATTGGTTTGACATCAAGCAATGAGTCAGTCAGGGCTGCGTGCTGTCACCCTATTTGTTTAACCTGTACGCCGAAAATATAATGAGAAATGTAAGAGATGATATAAACAGGGAGCTATATGATGCTCTAAATATCGGCGATCATGACATACCAAAGATTCGATATGCTGATGATACAGTATTATTATCCACAACACAGAATGGCATAGAAAACCTAATAGACTCAACCCAATTGAATAGTGAAAATCACAACTTATATCTGAACATAGCAAAAACAAAAATAATGCATACAGATAAAACTACTATGGAGAAAGAAATATACATTAATGGGGGGAAATTGGAGGTGGTGGAAAATTTTGAATATCTTGGGTCATTGATTACCAACAATGGTGACACAATGAAAGAAATTAAACGGCGACTATCCATTGCTCTTCAAAAGCTAAAACAGCTGAATAAATTATGGAGTGGGACAGACAGAACTACAAAAATTAGATTTTTAAGAGCATGCATCTTTCCCATTGCAACATACGCCTGTGAGACATGGACACTTACTAAACAAGCTGAACGGCGCATAAACGCCTTTGAATATAAATGTTATAGACGAGTTCTAAGAATATCTTGGGTAAAGAAAAGAACAAATGCATCCATACTTCAAGAGTTAAATATTGAAGAAAGTTGGCTATTAAAGACGATAAAACAAAGAAAATTGAAATATTTTGGTCACTTGAAAAGTCCCGAAAGTTTGGAGAGAACAATAATGGAAGAGTATATGCCTGGGAAGAGAGGAAAAGGAAGGCCAAAGAGAAGATGGATGCAGGATGTGGCGGATGATCTCCAGATGGGTGTATCAGACGCGGGACATCTTGCTTATGATCAAGAGGTTTTCCGGAACGTTGTTATGGGAGCGAGGTTCTGCAAAGGACATGCTACTGAATGAATGAATGTCAAACATATTTGTAATGATGAGTCCGTATTAATAAATAACCACATTGTAAATGCTATTAGTGCATACATTGTTGCTGTTGTTGTAGTCGTATAAGATTAGTCTCATAAGTGATGTGTTAATGAAATAATATATGAGAGCGGAGAGATAAGAAAAGAAGAATGTCAGACGGGCCTGAGTGCGCAATTCTTAACCCTCTAACAAACTCTATAGCCACCCCTACAAGCGAAGGCAATGTATACGAGGAGAGACTGTCCGGAGGGAGGCATCTAGACTAATTTGGGGGTCTTGCAGTGATTGACTAGTCTTGTGAAATTCATCTAGCAAGTAACTCCACAAACATAACAATACCATAAATTCAAACTCCTCTATTTTATTCAAAATGTTTATGGCTTGATTTCTTGTTTCGCCTTTCTCTGTAGTATCAATATGCAGCTGATGCAATGCAGAAATTATTCCATCATAACTATCAAGTATTGCACTTGTGGCCATTGAATGTGCTTCCCATCTAGTCTTTGACAAAGACTTTGGAACTTTTGAATCATCTTTGAACAATGACAACAGTACTGCCCATCTATGTGTAGATGATGAAAAGAAATTATATATTTCTTGAACAATTCCAAAAATGTTTACTGCCTCTAAACAACAGTCTACTGCTGCTCTACCAACAAGATTCAGGGAATGACCAGCACATGGAATATACATATCATACTTGTTAATCTTCAATATTATTTCTTGCATACCCTTGTATTTGCCAGACATATTGGCAGCATTATCATATGACTGGCCTCGACACTTACTAAAATCTATTTTGCACTCTTTTGTAAGGTAGTTGTGCACCATCTTAGCCATACTTTCCCCTGTGTGGCTACCCATCTCTAGGAAAGTTAGAAAACGTTCAATAGGGAGCCCATCATCTGGTGAAACATACCTCACAATAACAGTGAGCTGATCAATATGGGACCGGTCTGGAGTGGAATCTACAGATAAACTGAAGTACCCTGCAGTTCTTAAATCATCCAAGATTGAGTCTCTTACTTTATGTGCCATAATTTGGATAAATTCATCACATATTGTTTTAGAAAGATAAGATGTGACACCTGATCCTTTATTCCTAAATTTTTGTATATGGCTTGCTAGAAAAGGATCAAATTTTGCTATAAGTTCGAGTAATCCAAGGAAATTGCCATTGTGAGGAGAACCAAATGTTTCCTTATCTCCTCTGAAAGGTAAACCAGGCTCTGCCATAGTAATTATGGCTGCCACAACTCGTTCAAGAACATTTTTCCAGTACTGCCGTTTATTATTTATCTGTTCTGCTAGCTGGCAGTCAATTGTTGAGCCACGTTTTCTTGTAAGATATGTTACCGAAGCTGTTCTATGGTCTACAGAGTTTTCATGACTTTGAACTAAATAGGTGTTGCGCCAATCACAAAATCCATCGGATGATAATGGTGTAGAAGAATTTGAAAAGAGTTTACACACGAAACAGTATACACGACCAGTTGCTGGCGAATATACTAACCATTCTCTGTAATATTTTTCACCATTAGCCCGTTTGGGATAGAACAAGCTTTTCGAGCATTATCTGTCTTGGTTTGCAGAAAGCTTCTTTGATTTTTCAAATGAACCATTTAAGTGCTGACATTCTGACGGACCTTTTCTACCCAGTATAAAATCTCATCTTTACTTAAATCACCCCATACCCCAACATCATTCTGTTTGTTTTTTGATACTGAATCTTCTGTGCTTGTACTACTCTCTGGTTTATTAATCTTAATATTTGTTGCTTCATTCGTTGAAGTAGATTCTATACAACTAGATGTACCAGGCTCTGTATCAGGAATAGGGTGAATATCCTGTGACTGACTCACTGTGGTAGAGGCTTTTGGTTCATCAGGCCCCTTATCTATCTTTGTTAAGAAACTATCTAATTTTGTTATCTTGCTAAGCTCTTCTTCAGATCTCTGCTTCTTTTTCCTCTTTTGAGCTCCACTTTTATAACTTCTGGTTGACATCTTGCAAACTGTGGGCAGACAAATCAACAATGGTTCCGCCACGTCACATGAATAAAAATTATTAAATCAACAACACAAATTATCTGTAGAAATTATTTGATATTTTGTATATTATGATTCTACATCTCCAGTGTTTCAATAAAAACAGACACTAGTGTGATATTATATGCTGGAATGCCGCCATTGTGAATTTTTCAGATTGTAAAGATGTAACCAGGTGGTCTCACAAAATATTTTTTTTTCACACCTCTGCATAACGATTCTTGCTAGAACCTCTATAGTTGTGTGCAAAAATGGACACAGCATTCATAAATGCACAATAAAGTATAATTCTCTTGATAAGACATTTATCAATACAAATAAAACTGTGAACCAGTCAATTAAATTTCAGCAATGGACGATGGACAAGTTTGAAAACTGACTTGACTTTCATAAATTTTAAGTCATGTAGCAAGATGAACAATAAATACAATAAATATAAAGCAACAAAATAAATATGTAATACAATTTAAACGTATATTGAAATATTGTTTAACTTGATGATTGTAAATATTCTTGTTTATTAAAAAAAGCAGACACCAATCCAATATGCCGCAATTCCGACATTATGAATTTAATAAGAGTACACACCACGACCGTGCTCACAAAAT
>OY992876.1:297923581-297976081 GCA_963921405.1 Cepaea hortensis
ATGATAGCAACGCCCTGTAAATGACACATTACATTTTTTTTTTGTACAAATGCGCATGAGGTGTATGATGCGTGTCTCTTTCACAACTCTCGCAAGTATGTTTCGAACGCGGTATGCGGGATTGCGTTTGTTACTCTTTCGCCTGACTCGCATGCCAGATCACAGGCTCCCTAAACGAATTTTTAACGGCGATGTGCGTTGTGGTAAACGCTTTCAAGGCAGCCAGAGGAAACGCTTTAAGGACACTGAAGATATTGCTCAAAGCTTTGGAAATTAATCATGACACATGGGCGACTGCTGTCAAAGACCCACATTCGTGGCGTACATCATTAGACTAGGATGTAGTCACTTGTGAAGCAAATAGGACTGCAAGAGCTGTGAAAAAATGGCGGGACCAAAAAAAAAACAAAAAACAAAACAAACAAAAAAACCACTGCAGGAGATCCTCCTTCTGGAATATGAAGCATTCTTTGCCCAAACTGTCAAAGAACATTTCGAGCCAAAATAGATCTTACCAGCCATCTTAGAACTCACGGCTATAAACTTTCATCCCCGCTGGATGAAATGAATAGTCATCATCATTATTGATGACAAACACCAACGCCACTCTTTCGCCACAGAGCCGAAAGAAATAGACGAAGAAACTCAAAAAGAAGCATGGTTGGATGGCTCCGTCGTGTGAAACAAAAACTCATACAGTAGACAATTGTTTGGTCGCTGCTTACCTTGTCCGACCTGAAAATGAACAATTTCCCGCATTGCGTCGTAAATTTCAACTGTCATAAATCGAATAGTTTGTTATGTGTGACACAAGCTCTATTGCACCAGAATGAGATTGGTCGTTGTCTAGATTCTAATGCTCCTTCTATATCACTACAGAGTGGAAGCTGAGCTAGCCACCTGTCTCACACCACAAGTCACCACTGCAGGACACATCCACCAGTCAGTGAACAAGAATGAATTTGCGCACATAATTTCCTTTTAATGATGTATGAACACGGAAATACACAACCTATAAATCCAGGAACAATAATTCTCTCAGAATATATCTTCATCACAACCGAACACTCGAATAACAGTGCCTTCTCAAGGCCTACTTAATCTCGTCCACTACAACAGTTAACTATCCACTCTTCCTGGCCCGAACTCCCTCGATCCAACCCACCCTGGGTCTAGGCCTCAACAAAACTATCCGACCCTCTCTCGGTCTAAACCTCAACTACTATCCCTCAAAAAACACCGGTCGGAGCTCTCTTCCCAACTCCGCTATCCTTCAATCTCCCGGACCGCCGACCTCTACTGTCAGTTCCCAAAACTCAATTGTCCCTCAATGTTTTTCACTTGTCTTTTTACCCTTCTTTTCAGCCCTCCCCGGGGAATGCCCTTTAACCCCGTGACTTGTTTATGGTGTAGCATTACTACTAAAGGCAATCACCTTAATGTTAGTGAACCCAGGCATGTTTCATTACCCCCTCATCAAAAGAAAAGATCGTTTTCAAATGATGGGAGAGTAATGCTTATCAAATATGTGACCCAGAAACATTGGCTGGGTAGACGTAAGTATGACTCCATCTTACTCTAGCTACCCCACTAAATAATACATCGAGTAATCATAGTAAACTTCCATATTCCCCACACATCAATGCCACCAACTTTCCATCTTGTATACCAATGCGTGAGCTAATACATCGCATAATAATCAACATATCATAGAAAACATTATATTTGTATATTGGAGGTCTATTAATAACTCAAGAATACACTAACTATTTATCTTTTCTAATACTTGCCCAGTAAACTAGTAATAGTCCATGACTCCCGGGAAGGTTAACCCGGTCAACAAATGCCCGCAGAAGTCGGATGTGTCGGCCTAACGGCGCAAGAACGCAGCTCTCATGTAAACAGGCACAACGCAATCACATCCGAAAAAAAAAAAACTCCGGATGATCGCAGCAGAAGAAGTCCATGACTACATATTGCAACGCTACATTGTCTTTGTCTTTCATCGCCCAATATATCGTATTAATAACACCACATAATAACACACCATAATAGCACCCACCAGATAGGATATAGAACCACATGTTAATTGTTTATGTGGCCTCATGCCCTTGGTAATTCCTTGACAGCAGGTCTGCCATGGTGTTGTCTTCACCCCGTATGGGCATTGGCAGAAATGCGTATTACTGCAACAATATGCTCCAACGATGAACCCGTGCGTTCTTCATCGCTGCCGTATGGATGAATGTAAGTGGTCTGTGGCCAGTTTGTAGAATGAATTGTCTTCCCAACAAATACCTGGAGAGTTTGTGTACTGACCATACAATCGCCAGGGCCTCACGTTCTAGTGTTTAGTAATGTTCCTCTGGTGGCGGGAGTTTCCTGCTGACGTATAGTACTGGATGCATGAGGTGGTTCTTTTCTTGCATCAAACATCCTCCGATTCCTGTCGATGATGCGTCTACCCGGAGGGTAAATTGTCTCTCCAGATTAGGGAGTATTAAAATGGGATAACTGGAAAATACCTGCTTATTCATTCTAAGTGCATCATCACACTGCTGCGTCCATACAACTCTGTTAGGTTTGCCCTTTTTAGTCAACTCGGACAACACTGACGTGATGGCAGAAAAGTTTTTTTATAAACCTATTATAGAAGTTTGCTAACCCGAGTAAGCTCCTAACTTGCTTCTTCGTTTTAGGTATTTTGATATCCAGAATCTTTTTTCACGTTTGTATCTTCTGGTTTCAGTACCCCGCTGCCAATAAAATGTCCAAGGAAACTTATTTCCTCATATACAATTTGGACTTTGGACGGTTTCGCAGTCAAGTTATGTTGTCTCAAACTCTCAAACAAGGATTCTAATCCTGCCACGTGATATTCCATCTTTTTACTGAACAGGCAAATGTCGTCTGTATAATTGATAACATCCTTGCGTCCCTGTAACAGTGTCCTCATCATCCTCACGAACGTTGCTGGTGAGTTAACTAGCCCAAACGGCATGTAATTCCACTGAAATAGCCCCTGTGGGGTGGCAAACGCTGTTAGCTGTTCGGCTGTTTCACTCATGGATATTTGCAAGTACCCTTTTGCCAAATCCAACTTTCTAAAATACTTTGCCGAAGATATTTGCGTCAGTAAATCATCAGTACTGACCATGGGCGCCAGATCTACTATAGTGATGCTATTCAATCTCCTGAAATCTATACACAATCGTAGGTTACTGTCCTTCTTCCTAATAACTACCATGGGGAACGAGTATGGGGAGTCTGATCTGGAACTTAACCCCATTTTCAGTAACTCTGTTATCTCACTGTTTACCGCTGCTCTGTAATGATGTGGGATAGGGTATGGTTTCACTCTAATTGGTTGGTCCTCTGTTATCTTGATGTCATGTGTCATCAAGTCTGTCTTCCCTGGTATATTGGTCAGGACATCAGAGTATTTCTGTAATATCTTGACTAGCTTTGCTTTGTCCCTCAATTCCAGGCTGTCATTAATGGACACATCTTTCCACGTTTCTGTCTGTCTCAGTGCCACGATTGGTAAGTGCATCTGCACGTCATTGTTGCTTGATGCTTCTTCGTCAATGACAACCGAACAACTGTCTGGCTTGCCTTCTCGTCAATAATTGCTTCTGTGACGGGCTGTAAGGCTTCTGGTCGTGGAACGAATTGTCTTAGCATGTTAACATGATACACTCTGTGTTTCCCTTTCACCTCCACCCTGTAGTCCACATCTGACACTTTACTGACAATTCTATATGGGCATTGCCAGGTCACTAACAACGTATTAGATATTTCTGGTAGCAGAAGTAACACCTCCTCATTATCATGGAAAGAGATCAGCTTTGACTTTCTATTAGCATACCGTCTATACCTAGCCCCCGACATTTCCATGGCATCACGTGCATTCTGGCTTGCGTTAATAATTCGGTCTCTAATATTCACGACTAAGTCATACAACGAAATCGTATTACTATCGTTACTCTTCCCTGTTATAAACTCTTTTAATATGGTCATGGGGCCTCTTGGGTTTGCCCCATACAACAACTCAAATGGTGAGAATCCAGTGCTTTCTTGAGGTACTTCTCTATATGCGAACAGGATAGCTGGTAAGTATTTATTCCAATCACTTGATTGCTCTGCAGTGACTTTAGCTAACATCTGCTTAAGGGACCCGTTCATTTTTTCAGATTCCGTTGCTCATTGGGTGATAAACTGATGTGAAAACTTGTGTAATGTTCAACAGTCTGTTCACTTCTTTCATCATCTGAGAGGTACATTGTCGACCATTGTCTGATAACATTTCGTTAAGGAATCCTAACCTTGAAACTAACGTTAGCAATGCTTCAGCTACGGCTTCTGTCGTAATGTGTTTTAGCGGAACGGCCTCTGGCCACCTGGTGCAAAAATCAACCATGGTCAAGATATACCTATGACCCCTGTTGGACATCACTGCTAATGGCCCAATGATGTCGATGGCCACTTTTAAAACGGTCTGACTTTCAGGTCTGTTGCGTGTACCGGTGCTTTTGCCGTCTTTCCTTTTGGATACATTTTCTGACACGGTGTACAGGATCTACAATATGGTTTTATATCTTTGCTAAACCCTGGCCAATAAAACTGGGATAGGACTCTATGTTGTGTATGCGCTATTCCCATGTGCCCTGCGAATGGAATGTCATGCGCCGTTCTCATAATCATATCTCTATATGCTAAGGGTACTACTACGTGCCTTCTTGTAGTTGTGTCATCTGAAAAACGGCGAGTAAGACTATTGTTCTTCATTTCGAAGCACCATCTACTCTTCTTTGATTGCCTATGTTCTACTTTACTACACCATTGGAAACATTTGTTCAGAGTAGTATCTTGTCTCTGGGAGTCACTAAAGCTCTGTTTGAGATCCATTCTCACCTGCTCAGTTGTACCATCCTTGTCCTCAGTCTCAGTGTCTACTTCGCATGTCATCTCTTTCTCAGCTATAGTATATAATCTTGTTTGTCTTCTAGTAACTATCGCGTTGCTTCTCACCTCATATTTTGATACCAGTTCTCGATTTCTTCTTCAGTACATTCTTTCAATGTTGGTATATTTCCAATGATCAGATCTGCCACTGGGAAGTCTAGGACACACGCTGTCACTATTCCTGTGATAAATGGTGTTGTCACTGTGATCTCGGCCAATGGGTAAAATTCTACTGTTCCATTAAACGTTATACACTTGACCGTTTTTCCTATGTAACCTGAGGGGTTTACCAAACTCTTTCTTACTCCTATGGTTGTACATCTGGAATTCCTGTGGGGTAACGCTGGACTATCATTGACAAATCCATGGTGCAGCTTCAGACTCCCTCCTAAGTGTACCGATGACATCGCTGAGAATGGGTGCCCACATATCAAGATAGGTTTACTGGTTGTGTCGAACAAAGGCTTACATCCCTCACAACTCTCATTGTTAAGTGTCTCAATAACTTAAGCTGCATTAGAGTGCTCAGTTTCCCCACCCGTACATTGGTAGCTGAAATGGCCCCTTTTCCCACATTTGAAACAAATGATCTCCTTTTTCCTGTTATTCGTTGGCCCACTGGATGGTTGTACATCACACTCCGCCATTTTGTGCTTCCAGCTCCCAGAATTCCAACATCCGGCATAACCATTCAGGCGTCTCTTAAAATTCCCCCTTTTGTATGGGTACCGTCCTGCTTTGCCAAAAATAGTTGCTCCGTAAACCATTGTTTTGAAGTCCCTGATGCTCATACCTCTGTGCTGAGTCCACACTTTTCGATCTTGGTCTGATCCCAGGATTCTGATCCTGTTTACTATAGGCTGCACAGACTATTTCCTCATCCATTTGTCTGCCAATAGAGCTGTTCGGATGTACAGTCATGTAGTTGTGCCCCAACTGGGACATTGTGTCTATGTCCTTTGGTTTGCGTTCGTGAAAGAAAGCCACTAAATCTGCATTACATGATGATAATATCTTGTCCCTTAGCGACTGAAATCTTTTCCAACTTCAGCAAGCTCCATCCATTTATTAAATGTGTTCTTCACTGTATTGGCAAAATCTGTAAAATCCTGATTTGTCTATGGCACTAATTATCTGAACCTTGTTCTGAATCCATGCTCAGTTAGTTTGAACTTTGTAAGCAAGCGTTGCCGCAGAATAGTATAATTGTTTCTTTCTGCCACAGGTAGATTGAACATGGTATATAGAGCTTTCCCGTTAGATACTCACTCAGTATCATAGCATATTCTCCTTCTGGAATGCCTAAAACCTTAACAGAAGCTTCAAATCTGTCAAGATAATATTCAAGATTGTCCCGGTCCGTAAAATATAGCAATTTCAATGGTTGTGACGACTGCGAAGGTCTTCTGCCTTCCTCACTTTAACCCTTAGATGCTAGTTCTATTTTTTTAGTGCAATTTCGGTTTCCATCTGAAACTGATACTTTTGTTTTTCCAGTTCTAGTTTCACTTGTCTCTCTCTCTCTCTCTCTCTCTCTCTCTCTCTCTCTCTCTCTCTCTCTCTCTCTCTCTTCGTGTAGGCGCTTAGCTTCAGCTAACTTTTCTTCCTGTAGGCGTTGGGCTTCAGCTAACCTATCTTCCTGTAAACGCTGGGCTTCAGTTAACTTTTCTTTCAGTAGGCGTTTGGCTTCACGTTCATTATGCCTCTCCTATCTTTCCCAGTGATGAAATTCTTTCAATTTTGCTTCTGCAAAATCCTCTAAATCTTTGCCCTTCAGGCCTAGTCGTTCACCTGCTTCGATGTATTCCATTAAAGTAGGCATCTTGTAACTGTGGACACTTAGCTGTCCATCAGTAAACTATAATATAAAGACCCTGCTGCTTGTCTTAGTGCACCTTTCCTCAGTACACCACCACTCCCTCTATAAGTAAATTTGTAGTACTGATAATATCACTCTGTACTCACACAGACCCTCTGTAAGCACTAGGTAGAGAGTGGTGTATTACCTATACTCCCTCGAATAATAACAAATAGTTGTAGAAAGTTTCTGGAAATAGTGTTACACACACACACACACACACACACACACACACGAATGAATGATACACAATAAGTGATGTCTATAAAACGCTACACGCATAGGCTACTGACACACACACACACACACACACACACACACACACACACACACACACACACACACAAACTGATATCGACAAGCCCATGTAAGAGAAAATTAGTGCGCAAAAAAATAAACAACAAACACCATCTAGATAGGAGATTTTTATCATGCGAATTGCAATAATACCATATATACACGAGTAAACCAAATATCATATGTAAATATAATGAAAAGAAGAAGAAGTAATCTCCAGTAACTAATATACACAGATTTGACGCAAGACACCACGGCTCTGGATGTTGTTCAGGACACCCAATGCAAACGTACGACCACGCTAACATTTTAGCGTCTTCCTTAAAAAATATCTACAACTATATGAAATAACAAATAAATATATAGATACACATACGATAAAGACACTTGGGACGATGAGAGCAACAGAACCAAACTGGTCGGCCGACAACAATGCGATGATAGACTCTCACAAATGTCCTTAGATTGTTTCTAATAGTTTCCGAAAATAGCCTGGAAATGCTTGGTGGTTAATGTTTTGAAGTGACTACGACGCTAGATGTCAACAACGAATTACTGTTTTGATGCGTTGTTACTTTTTCCTTTACGTGGTGATAAGGAGTCCCGACTGTCGGAAAAGTTGAAGATGATGGTAAGTGTCTCTACACAGTCCGTAACGTTTTTGTAACCCTCTCTGCGGAGCTGGCACCTGATTGTATGATATATGTTATGTCGCCTGTTATGCTAGAACTATAGGGCTTTCGTTGAGTTTTGGGGCGACGATAATAACTTTAAAGTCAATGAATGTGTATCTGCTTGGTCGGCTGTTGCCTTGAAGTGATGGTACGGATTCACGTATGGCAACGAATGTCCAGCGCTTTAAATCTGTTTAGCAAGTCCTTTTTGGCAGAGAAATACGACCACTCTTGCGGTGACGGCACCTGATTGTCTGTTGTGGACTGTTTTCCGGTGACACGATGATGACAAAAATACAAAGACGTTAACCACGATGAACATAAATCCTTGTTTCAGTGCAAAACATCTTGTTTGTCTAGTTTTGCATTCACAATCACCTGAGTCAACTTGTAATTCCAATGGAAATTTTTTTCCAGTAAAATTCCCTCGTACACGGCCTTGACTCACAAGGTCACCTCAGTTTCTCTTTGTAACAATTAACACGCACTAAATCTGGTTGTGATCTGAAGTAATGTTCCCCCTTTGTCCAGATACACTGGAAAATTTTATTGCTGGAAAACTTTCTTTATACACAAATATTCACTGTCCTCACTTTTAGCGTCTGCTATTTCTTCCCGTCATAAATTCAGCTACCCCACACATGAGACGTGAATGTGTTACAGCCAAAACAAATTCCACCATCCATCTCCCGTCTTTCATTCCTCTTCGGTGGACTAACAATTGTCACTTCTGTGTTTTCCACACTTTCTCATATATCTCCCCTCCCCGGGCAAGTTTTTGAACAGGTATTTCCTCAGTACTTGGCCGCTGGCTCACCCCCTGTCTGTTTACCTGTTGAATCACCTCTCGACCTGTGAACACCCCGTGGGACTGTCCTCTTTAACTGTCTGCGTTAATTATCCGACGCACACACTGGCCTCAGCAACTGCTGTCCCGCTGCTATTGTAAACAGCGCCGACTTTTTGTCCACACGACTTTGACTCTGCCGTTGTTTTGTTTGCTAGCCAGTTCTAGCATAGGCGTCAGCTTTGCCTCTGTACCTGTACCTGGCCTCCCGTGAACTGTGTGTTAATTCTCCAACACTTTTCGAAACGGGCCGTCTGCTGGATACCTCAGTTTCGTTGTGATACCATTCTAGATGTAATTGGGCCCCCGACTAATGTCTCTGAACTCATTATCCTCTGTAAGCTACGAGTCCATATTAAGAGTGTCCATTAATTTATCTATATTGCACCGTGTTCCTTGACCGGACGTAGCGCTCAAATAATCTCACTGACACAAGCTCATTTGCACCAGAATGAGATTGGTCGTTGACTGGATTCTAATGCTCCTTCTATATCACTACAGAGTGGAAGCTGAGCTAGCCACCTGTCTCACACCACAAGTCACCACTGCAGGACACATCCACCAGTCAGTGAACAAGAATGAATTTGCGCACATAATTTCCTTTTAATGATGAATGAACACGGAAGTACACAACCTATAAATCCAGGAACAATAATTCTCTCAGAATATATCTTCATCACAACCGAACACTCGAATAACACTGCCTTCTCAAGGCATACTTAAGCTCGTCCACTACAACAGTTAACTATCGACTCCTACTGGCCCGAACTCCCTCGATCCAACCCACACTGGGTCTAGGCCTCAACAAAACTAACTGACCCTCTCTCGGTCTAAACCTCAACTACTATCCCTCAAAAAACACCGGTCGGAGCTCTCTTCCCAACTCCGCTATCCTTCAATCTCCCGGACCGCCGACCTCTACTGTCGGTTTCCAAAACTCAATTGTCCCTCAATGCTTTTCACTTGTATTTTACCCTTCTTTTCAGCCCTCCCTTGGGAATGCCCTTTAACCCAGTGACTAGTTTATGTTGTAGCATTACTACTAAGGGCAATCACCTTAATGTTAGTGAACCCAGGCATGTTTCAATGTGAATATTAGATTTTACGATATTGTGTTTCCAATTGTCTTTCTTCACAGTGGAAGCTTGTTATTTGGTTATTGGGCAGCTAACTTCTCGGTGAACGAGTCTGAAGAACACTGTTTTGTGTTTATTATTCTGTAAAACCACAAGTGCATCTGTTGACAACCTACGTTATCACAGCAACGCGTTTTCTACGTCATTGTGATATTTATAGAATTAATTGAACGCAAAAAAAAAAAAAAAAAAAAAAAAAAAAAAACACGCAGCCACAAATGGTTTGTATAAGGAAATGTGCAGTACACGCTGGACCGAATGAAGGCAAAAGATATAACTTGTAAGACCCACAAAAAGTTTCAACAGAGAAAGATATTTTGGCCCACACCTGCTTAGGGAAAATGTCGTAACAAATGAACGTATTGGTGTGCACTGTGCACAAAATTCTTAAACAACGATTGCATTTTCATCCATACAAGAGTGGTGCAGGGAATAAAAATCGGCCGATACAGCTGGAACCTGATAAATGTATATGTAAGTGGGGAATCGTGCATAAGCAGAGAGATTTGGGACTGGTTTAAGGTTCAGTGGACACCCCAGATACCAGGTATCTGATATGTGGTGACTTCAACGCCCGCCCCAAGGAATGGGTATTGCTCTTGTTGAGGCCTTACTTGAAACGGATGTTGTCTGTCTAAATGACGGTACACCCACTAGGGTAGCAATGAGACCAGGGGGCTCTGCCACGGCCATCGACCTGGCGCTTGTATCCCAAGAGGAGGCATCAGATATAAAACGGAGCGTCCTTGGAGACCATGGAAGTGACCACCTCCCCTGTTCTGTGCTGATACAGGGCTATAAGAGCTCGCAGGGCATTCAGTTATGATCACGAACATTCTTCGCTCTTGGGGTGCCTAAGATCAGAGGGAAGATCTAAACCAACAAGAAGACTCTTTGCCCAACTACCATGTGGACATACTGGCGTGCACAAAGGACACACTAATTATCTGCATGAGGCATATCCTGGCGCTACCTACAATGACGGATAGGCATAGGGTCCTTCAGGCCAAATGGTACCTGAGAGTTGCCGCAGACAGGGATCACCCGCTGCATGCAGCAATGGATATGGTAAAGGTTCATAGACTAAGACTAGGCAGGTCCTGGATGGCACAGGCAGAACTTTCTATAAGTCAGGTGTGTGATCTAGAGACCATCAACCGTGAAAGAGAGTGGGTTGAAGTGCCGGATGACATGACACAATGTAATAATAACACTGGGTCGTGAGTGCAGAGAATGGGCAGCGGGCCGCACTGAGTTTGAAGTGCAACAGCTGATCCAGAGCAACACACATCAAGGTGACATAGTCATCTACACCGATGGGTCAGTGGTGAGAAACAGACGTAGTAGCTGGGGCTTTATTGCTAAGAATAATGGGCGAGTCTTGAAAAAGGAGAGCTTGGCATATGAAACTACGACCTCCAGCATGAGAATGGAGGTGGAGGCAGTAACAGCGGCATTCCTGTGGCTAGAGGAGACTACTGCAACACACGTGGTGTTCATTACGGATTATAAGAATATGCTTAGCAAGGTGGAGAAAGGAATTTTTCTCGTGGAATGGCTCTCGTCGCTTCAGAGGTCACAGATTGTGAGAATTGTATGGATATTTTGCAATGGCCATGCGAGTGTACGTGGGAATGAACAGGCTGATAAGCTAGCAGGGAATGCACCACCTATGGACAAGGGGGAGGTGGTCGTGCGCTTGTGGGACCAGGTGGAGAAGGCGGAGGAACAGACTGAGAACCCATATGTGGAAAGAATGAGATTGCAGGAGGTCGGCAGGGGGTCTGGAAGAATCTTAAAACTGAGAGGGAAGACCAGGAGAACATTTAATCAGATAGCGGTGGGAACTATTAGTAGTATGACTCTTCGCTGGCTGTTGAACGAGGGGACTGAGCAAGTATGGGAATGTCCTGAGTGCATGATGTCGGTTCTTGATTCAACTCAACTCAACTCAACCCATACAAGAGTTCTGTTGTGTCTGAACTAAAAGAGTATGATAATAAATCCAGAGTCAACTTCTCCACGTGGTTTCAAGCATTTTTAGCTAAAGAAGACGTGTCTGTTCTCGATGTAACATTCTTCTCTGATGAAGCATGGTTTCATCTATCTGGAGACGTTAATAGCCAAAATAATCGTATCTGGAGCACTTTTAATACCAATGCATTTCATGAAGCGCCTCTATACGATGGGAAATTTGGGGTATGGTGAGCCGTCAGTAGAAAACGTTTTATTGGACCAATTTCCTTCAATCAATCAATCATGTGCCATGCCGGAAAACCGGATGACTCGCCATTTCACTCGATCACCAGAGTCATGGATCAGCTCAGTGTTCCTGTCTCGACCATGCCATGTGGCCAAGCCATCCAGATATTTACTTCTCGGTCTTCCCATTGGTCTGTTCCCTTCAATCTTGCCATTTGTCACCAAGTTCTCCAATCCATTTCTTCTCATAACTTGTCCAAAAAATGTTGACTGTCTACGTCTAATTTCTCTAATCAATTTACCGAACTGGCATTCTACACGATGAGAAATTTGGGGTATGGAGTGCCGTCAGTAGAAAACGTTTTGTTGGACCAATTTTCTTCAACAATACTATAAATGCCGATCGGTATCGAACTGGTATTCTGGGACCTTTTTAGAACAGCTAAATGAACGTGAAATTTAAGAAGTGTAGTTCCAGAAAAATGGTGCAACTGCACATACAGCAAGAGCATCACCACTTTTTTTTTTGGGGGGGGGGGGGGGGGGGGGAGAAAGTTTCGCAGATCGCATGATATCACGTGGAATTTTGCCTGCACGTTCTCCAAATCTAACTTCATTAGATTATTATCTATGGGGTTTCTTGAAGAGACATGTTTACAAAAATAATATACACACAAATTAGGACCTGAAAGAAGCAATCAGAATTACCATTCAATAAATAACAAAAGACACAGTGTAGAGGATATTTGACAATAAGAAGAGCCGTGTACATTTATGTCTTGAAGCCCTTGGTGGACATTAGCAACACCAGTTATAATAAATACTTCATTGGTACTTTCCAGCTTCCCAAAAACAGCGTTAGACCATAACGGTTACTATTGTAACTAATTTACCCGGGAAGGTTAACCCGGTCAACAAACGCCCGCAGAAGTCGGATGTGTCGGCCTACAGGCTCAGTATCGCAGCTCCGCTGTAAACAGGCACGACACAATCACATCCGAAAAAAAGACTCCGGATAAACGCAGAAGAAGAAGACGTAACTAATTTAATGAATTTTTAGCAATTTTTTTATTACGACATAATGTTTCAGACTTGTATACATACAAAGTGTAGTGAGACTTAACAAACACTCGATATTTTCAGACGATCAGCGACGAGGGCAGACTGCTAAATCATATAAAAACTAACGTAGGTCAAGAAAAGTGTCAGTGTGTGATTCGGTTACCAGGTGCAATATTTTCACAGACCTTTGTGGGTCATCGCAGGAGCTACAGAGTTGATGTTCTGTGCCACGGTTTCGGCATGAAGAGCAGCTAGAAAGTCGAATAGGCCCTGGAGACGTGAGTATACAGAAGAATGTGTCGTATTTCATGGAAATATAAACAATCAAATACAGAGGTTCTAGAAAAACTGGGAATGAAAAGAGAGTAGATGAAAGAAATAAAAAAAAAAGGCAAGTTAAATATTTCGGCCACGTTAGAAGACATCGCACTCTTATAAAAACCATACTGGAGTGCAAGGTTGAGGACAAGCGAGCAAGAGGTAGACAACGATACAAGTGGGAAGATAACAAGAGATGGACTAACATCAACCTGACAGTTAGTTAGGTAGTTAGTCGACAGATCATTCTCATTGCACATCGAACCATTCAGTCCATAAGTGCTCGGATTCCCTCCTCAGCAAATCCCGCAGCGTGTAGCGGCTCGCGACACCAGTTCTGTGTTGGTTTATTACTCTTCTTTGGCTTCCTGCGTAGTGTTCTTGTTTGGCCACACCTCTTTCAACTTGCTGTTGTAGATTCCCAGTCATCGCTTGGTTCTCGTAAACGACTTATTTCTCGTAGAGCATTCAGAATGTCTGCCTGGCCCATGGCTCGCCAGCCTTCCATAGTAGCCGTACCTGCAAGCCGGTCGGCCCGCTCATTCTCTTGTACACCCACATGCTCTGGCATGAAGATGAAATTAATGTTTGCCAGCCGAGACCGCTCCAGAGACAGATGCCACTCTCTTCGGACCCATCCCATCTCTATCCTCCTGAGCATACTCATTGAGTCACTAAGGACACATGACCGATTGAATGTCTGTGTTTCGAGCCATGTTATTGTTTTACTTACTGCCATGACTTCAATAGTCAGGCTGCTTGTGGTCAAAGCAAAAGGGCCAAACTCTTCCTTCACAATTTTCCCTCCGGCGTGAGCCGTAAAGGCCCATGAACTTCTCACTCCTCGGACGACCGACCCATCCGATGTCGTGTAAATGACAGCACATCCTTTAAAGAATTCTCAAAGATCAGAGACTGTACTTCCGCCTCCACAGCAGCTGGATTTTCTTGTCTGCATTTCCTGTCTAGTTGGGTGCACACTGAATAGGATGTACAAAACTATGTTGGCATTTGTACCCACTCCTCGCCAGGTTCTAAGTCTTCAAGTGAACACGCCTTCTGAAGAATGTCTACTGCTTGACCCATCCACGACTTTCCTCTTTTTAACCTGTTGCCCTTTACCTTCTTAATCTCGCTATGCAGTGGATGATGTGTGTTTGCGTTGACTCTGAGATAGGCAGGTGCTTGGCAAATTTGTATGCTGCCCCTCATGGTTTGAAAATCCAGAAGGCATCGCCCTGCATGCTGTATCTCTTGTACATCCAAGAATAATACACATAGCTTCGTTTTGTATCATTTCCATCCTTTCTATCTGCTTATGACTGAGATGATCGCCATCGCATACTCCAAAACAGAAAGGACCAGACCCTCGTAAAGAAGACATAGATGGCGCTGCTCACAGTTTGCAGCCGCCATCACCGTATCGCGGCCAAATCCCGCTTGGCCTTTGTTATCACCTGGTCTACGTGCTCAGTATAAGTTAGGCTTCAATCAAACCGTATCCCCAGGTAATCCATTGCCTGCGTTCCTTCTACCGTCTCTGAACCCAGATTTGCAGTTGGCGTGGGGTGTTCACAATATGGTTATTCAAAGAGAACCATGTCACTGTTGACTTTGTTAGGTTGACCATTGCCCCAGCTTCAACACACCAAGTGCTTATGCGACTGAGTTCGGTTTGTAGTTCCACAGAAACCTGATCTTTATCCTTACCCTAACGATACACTAAAACATCGTTTGCATACGATAGTGTCCTCCCCGGTCCTATGATTTGCTCTCGGGTAATTCTCACAGTGTAGGCGTTGAACAGCAACGGAGATAATGGTGATCCCTGTGGTAGGCCAGGATATATTGTTGTTGGTTCCAAAGTCCAACTGCCACATCTAACAACTAATTTCCGTTGGAAGAGGGCTGCAGCGATCCAACTAAGGAGGAAAGGACTTATCTTGTTCAAGAAGCTGAAGCATTTAAAAATCCAATGGTACTTTGTTGTACGTGACCTCAAGATCAATCGCTGCAGCAAATGTTTCAATGCCTGAGTTGAAACCTTCATAGACATCATGGGCAAAAACTGCTGCATTGATCCAGGTTTCTCTTTTTGGACGGTACCCTCCCAGGATAGGTGGGAAAACACCTTGCCTTTCTAACTGACTTGATATCTTTCTGGCAATTAACTTCTCCAGCAGCTTACCTATTGTATTCTGCATGGTGGTGTGGCGTGAACTGCATGCTAGGAAAATGGCGAAGCTGGCTAGATCTCATCTCATCTCATCTCATCATGTTCCCCTTGTACCTTACGGTGTCGATGTGAAGTATAAACATTCTGAGAGTGCCCGATTATGGGCTTCATGTATCGATATTCCCTTGGACTATGCTATTCCCTCCGTCCAACGTTTACGTGTTCGGCCTCTTCCTCTGTTTCCATCTGGTCTGTACATCATTGCTTGTTGTGGTATACTGTTGACTGGTAACCTACTTGCATGGCCAAACCATTTGACTTGCTGCTTTCTAATAATATCTAGTGCTGCTATAACCCCCAATTTAGTCCTGATTTCTTCATTTCTGATCTTATCTCTTCTTGATACGTTGATTATTCTTCTCAGGAATCTCATTTCTGTTGTTGTGATTTTCCTTTTCTCTTTTTCTGTCATTGTCCAGGTTTGGCATGGGTAGGATAGAGTTGGTAGTAAGATTGTATTGTAAAGTTATTTCTTAGTAGTTATTGATACATGTTTGTTCTTTAGTATTGGTGCCATTTGTCCAATGAGTTCGTTTGCCTTAATGCATCTATTTTCGATCTCGTCTTCTAATCTGCCATTTGATAATATTATACTTCCTAGGTACTTGAAAGCAAGAAGCTGGCTCGATAACATCTAGAAACGGAACAACAACATCTAGAAATATCTGCATGTATGGCAGCTGGTGTGTCGCAGAAGATACGGGTTTTTCTTGCCTTATTCAGAAATGTGTGGCTTTTCGTTTTCTAGTGACTGCCGTTTCCATCAAAGATGAAATGTGTTTTCGAGGATTTTTGTGTTGGCATTCTGGCGACGGCATTATGTTCAGTTAAATATTTCTTTACATCTGCCCGAGGTTGTTTTGTTGCGTGAATTGAATTTCGGAGGGCAAATGGCGTGGCTGGCTAGAAAACATCTAGAAACGGAACAACAACATCAAGAAACATCGAGACTTTGTAGGTGAACATCTGGTTGGGAAAGTGACTGCCAATTCCATCAAGGATGAACTGTATGTTTCGTAGAGGACTTTTGTGGTGACATTCTGGCGGCGACATTATGCACAGTGTGCCTGAGCGGGCCGTTGTTTGTTGATACTCCTGTCTTTTCCACTTTTAACATGGGGCAGTGGAGAACATTTTATGTGATATTCACTGGCACGGGAATGGGGCATAATAGGGACGACCCATTGCTGTTATGTTGGAACCGCGACTAACGACTAACGATTCTGTACGGTTATTACTCGATATCCCTGAACTTTTAAGTGGTCTTTGCCATGCTTCGGCAAGGGAATCAGATTGCTGTGTAACTACTACTCCTTGATGCTAGCACTCCCTATACTATTGTTGTATATGTCTGATAGTTTCTCTAGCTCGTTGTCGGTACATATATTGATATAGTCATATCTTATTTCTTATCAGAAATCTGTTGGCACTTGTACCCATTCCTCGCCAGGTTCTAAGTCCTCAAGTGCACATACCTGTATAAGAATGTCTTCGGCTTTACCCATCAACGACCTTCCTCTTTTTAACCTGCCGCCCTTCGCCTTCCTAATTCACTATGCAGTGGATGTTGTGTATTTGCGTTAACTCTAAGGTCGGCACGAGCTCTGCAAATTTGTATTCTGTCTTCAATGGTTGGACAATCAAGAAGGTAGCGCATCGCCCTGTATGCTGTATCTCTAGTACATCCAAGAATAATGTGCATAGCATCGTTCTGTATCCTTTCCATCCTAGGGCATGTTTCCTTAGTGACTCAATGAGCATGCTGAAGAGGATAGAGATGTGATGGATCCGAAGAGAGTGTTTTCTGTCTCTGGAGCGGTCTCGGCTGACAAAGATTAGTTTCATCTTCGTGCCAGGGCATGCGGGAGTACACGGGAATGAGCGGGCTGACAAGCTCGCAGGTAAGGCTACTGTGGAGGGCGGATGCGCCATGGACCTGGCTGACATTCTGCGAGAACCAAGTGATGACTGTGAATCTACAACCATGGTCAGACTGCGAGAACAGCAAATTAAAAGAGGTGTGGCGAAACAAGAACAATACGCAGGAAGGCAAAGAAGATTGATAAACCAATACAGAACTGGTGTCATTAGCCGCTACACGCTTAGGATTTGCCGAGGAGGGGATCCGAGCACTTATGGAATGAATGGTTCGATGTGCAATGAGGATTATCTGTCGACTAACTAACTAACTAACTAACTAACTAACTAACTAACTAACTAACTAACTAACTAACTAACTAACTAACTAACTAACTAACTAACTAACTAACTAACTAACTAACTAACTAACTAACTAACTAACTAACTAACTAACTAACTAACTAACTAACTAACTAACTAACTAACTAACTAACTAACTAACTAACTAACTAACTAACTAACTAACTAACTAACTAACTAACTAACTAACTAACTAACTAACTAACTAACTAACTAACTAACTAACTAACTAACTAACTAACTAACTAACTAACTAACTAACTAACTAACTAACTAACTAACTAACTAACTAACTAACTAACTAACTAACTAACTAACTAACTAACTAACTAACTAACTAACTAACTAACTAACTAACTAACTAACTAACTAACTAACTAACTAACTAACTAACTAACTAACTAACTAACTAACTAACTAACTAACTAACTAACTAACTAACTAACTAACTAACTAACTAACTAACTAACTAACTAACTAACTAACTAACTAACTAACTAACTAACTAACTAACTAACTAACTAACTAACTAACTAACTAACTAACTAACTAACTAACTAACTAACTAACTAACTAACTAACTAACTAACTAACTAACTAACTAACTAACTAACTAACTAACTAACTAACTAACTAACTAACTAACTAACTAACTAACTAACTAACTAACTAACTAACTAACTAACTAACTAACTAACTAACTAACTAACTAACTAACTAACTAACTAACTAACTTACTAACTAACTAACTAACTAACTAACTAACTAACTAACTAACTAACTAACTAACTAACTAACTAACTAACTAACTAACTAACTAACTAACTAACTAACTAACTAACTAACTAACTAACTAACTAACTTACTAACTAACTAACTAACTAACTAACTAACTAACTAACTTACTAACTAACTAACTAACTAACTAACTAACTAACTAACTAACTAACTAACTAACTAACTAACTAACTAACTAACTAACTAACTAACTAACTACCTAACTAACTAACTAACTAACTAACTAACTAACTAACTAACTAACTAACTAACTAACTAACTAACTAACTAACTAACTACCTACCTACCTAACTAACTAACTAACTAACTAACTAACTAACTAACTAACTAACTAACTAACTAACTAACTAACTAACTAACTAACTAACTAACTAACTAACTAACTAACTAACTACCTAACTAACTAACTAACTAACTAACTAACTAACTAACTAACTAACTAACTAACTTACTAACTAACTAACTAACTAACTAACTAACTAACTAACTAACTAACTAACTAACTAACTAACTAACTAACTAACTAACTTACTAACTAACTAACTAACTAACTAACTAACTAACTAACTAACTAACTAACTAACTAACTAACTAACTAACTAACTAACTAACTAACTACCTAACTAACTAACTAACTAACTAACTAACTAACTAACTAACTAACTTACTAACTAACTAACTAACTAACTAACTAACTAACTAACTAACTAACTAACTAACTAACTAACTAACTAACTAACTAACTAACTACCTAACTAACTAACTAACTAACTAACTAACTAACTAACTAACTAACTAACTAACTACCTACCTACCTAACTAACTAACTAACTAACTAACTAACTAACTAACTAACTAACTAACTAACTAACTAACTAACTAACTAACTAACTACCTAACTAACTAACTAACTAACTAACTAACTAACTAACTAACTAACTAACTAACTAACTAACTAACTAACTAACTAACTAACTAACTAACTAACTAACTAACTAACTAACTAACTAACTAACTAACTAACTAACTAACTAACTAACTAACTAACTAACTAACTAACTAACTAACTAACTAACTAACTAACTAACTAACTAACTAACTAACTAACTAACTAACTAACTAACTAACTAACTAACTAACTAACTAACTAACTAACTAACTAACTACCTAACTAACTAACTAACTAACTAACTAACTAACTAACTACCTAACTAACTAACTAACTAACTAACTAACTAACTAACTAACTAACTAACTAACTAACTACCTAACTAACTAACTAACTAACTAACTAACTAACTAACTAACTAACTAACTAACTAACTATCTAACTAACTAACTAACTAACTAACTAACTAACTAACTAACTAACTAACTAACTAACTAACTAACTACCTAACTAACTAACTAACTAACTAACTAACTAACTAACTAACTAACTAACTACCTAACTAACTAACTAACTAACTAACTAACTAACTAACTAACTAACTAACTAACTAACTAACTAACTAACTACCTACCTACCTAACTAACTAACTAACTAACTAACTAACTAACTAACTAACTAACTAACTAACTAACTAACTAACTAACTAACTAACTAACTAACTACCTAACTAACTAACTAACTAACTAACTAACTAACTAACTAACTAGCTAACTAACTAACTAACTAACTAACTACCTAACTAACTAACTAACTAACTAACTAACTAACTAACTAACTAACTAACTAACTACCTACCTACCTAACTAACTAACTAACTAACTAACTAACTAACTAACTAACTAACTAACTAACTAACTAACTAACTAACTAACTAACTACCTACCTAACTAACTAACTAACTAACTAACTAACTAACTAACTAACTAACTAACTAACTAACTACCTACCTAACTAACTAACTAACTAACTAACTAACTAACTAACTAACTACCTACCTACCTAACTAACTAACTAACTAACTAACTAACTAACTAACTACCTACCTAACTAACTAACTAACTAACTAACTAACTAACTAACTACCTACCTAACTAACTAACTAACTAACTAACTAACTAACTAACTACCTACCTAACTAACTAACTAACTAACTAACTAACTAACTAACTAACTAACTAACTAACTAACTAACTAACTACCTAACTAACTAACTAACTAACTAACTACCTAACTAACTAACTAACTAACTAACTAACTAACTAACTAACTAACTAACTAACTAACTAACTAACTAACTAACTACCTACCTAACTAACTAACTAACTAACTAACTAACTAACTAACTAACTACCTACCTAACTAACTAACTAACTAACTAACTAACTAACTAACTAACTAACTAACTAACTAACTAACTAACTACCTACCTAACTAACTAACTAACTAACTAACGAACGAACGAACGAAGGAAGGAAGGAAGGAAGGGAGGGAGGGACGGACGGATGGACGGACGGACAGACGGACGGACTGACTGACTGACTGACTGACTGACTGACTGACTGACTGACTGACTGACTGACTGACTATCTAACTAACTAACTAACTAACTAGCTAACTAACTAATACAGTTGAGATTTCGAAAAATTGTTAATGGAACACATTTTTGCACAGAAATGCCACTGAATGATGATGATGCTGATGATTAGATATAACACAGGCTTGAACAGAACATTGATATTTCTTTTTAAACATTACTTAATAAACCCTTAAATTAAAGTTATAAGTATTAATTTCGACAATTTGTAAAGAAGCAACAATAGCTCAGTTGATAGTGACCTGGATTTACGAGACAATGTGAACACGGGTTAGACCAGTGGTTCCCAAGCTTTTCAAGCAAAGGGCCATATTTACTATTTTCTGTAGTTAAGCGGACCACAACGTTATAAAATTGTAAAAGTCGTGCAATGTCATTCTCACCTTTCTTAACTTTCGTCAACAAACTTCTAAAACTTTAAAGGCAGTCAATGTCAGTACTTCTTCTTATTCAGCGTTCCGAGCCATTGAGGTTCTTTGCTGCAGAAACAATCCGTCTCCATTCGTCTCTCTGGTTGACCTTCTCTTGCCAGTCGTTGATTCCAAGTGCTTGTAAGTCTGTATATATATTATCTCTCCAACGCCTTCTTGGTCTACCTCGGGTCTACGGTCATTTATTTCCTGAGTGTAAGCGAGTTTTGTTTCCCTGTTGTCTTCCATTCTTTCTATATGCCCTAGCCATTGTAGTCCATTAGCCTTCATGATACCAGTGATTAGCGGGGACTTAAACAGATCATAAATGTCTTTGTTACTTCTTCTTTTCCACTCTCCACTTTGTGTATCCCTGTTGAGTTGAGTTGAGTTAAGAACCGACATCACTGCACTCAGGACATTCCCAAACGTGCTCCGTCTCCTCGTTCAACAGCCAGCGAAGAGTCATACTACTAATCGTTCCCACCGCTACCTGATTAAACGTTCTCCTGGTCTTCACTCTCAGTTTTGATATTCTTCCAGAACCCCTGCCAATCCTCCGCAATCTCATTCTTTCCACATCTGGGTTCTCAATCTGTTCCTCCGCCTTCTCCACCTGGTCCCACAAGCGCACGACCACCTCCCCCTTGTCCATAGGCAAAATTCCACCAAGAGGTGCCCTCCCTGCTAGCCTATCAGCCTATTCATTCCCTCGCACACCCGCATGTCCAGAGCAAAATATCCATACAATTCTCACAATCTGTGACCTCTGAAGCGACGAGAGCCATTCCACACGAAACATTCCTTTCTCCGCCTTGCTAAGCATACTCTTTGAATTGTGTATCCCCAGTGGGTCCAAAGATGCGTCTCAAAACTTTGTTCTCAAAGGTTTGTAACAAGGCTTCGTCTCCTTTCGTTGTACTCCAGGTTTCAGAGCCATACAGCACAACTGGTCTGATCAGTGTTTTGTATATTGTGATTTTGGTGTTACGAGATAGCGCATTTGATTTTAGTAGATGTTGTAGTGCCGGTCTCTCTGGCCGAGGGGTTACAACACTTTCTCCGTAATCCCGTTTATCACGCAGGGTCTCGTAGCAGGGCGAGAGCTGGGAGCGGTTCGACCCCGCTGGTGACTTGCGGGATAACTGAGCCGGCCGCTCAGAAAGCAATGGCAAACTACTGAGCGTAATCTTGCCAAGAAATCAACATACAGCTGAAAGATGCAGATGTTGACAGCGATGTCCTGTAAAGGATATGCAAAACATTAGATGTTGTAGTGCATAGTATATCGTATTTCCAGAATTGATTCTAGTTTGTATTTCTTCCCTTATGATGTTGGAGCAGTTGAAGATTGTATCCAGGTATTTGTATGTTTCCGTTATTTTAATGGTCATATTATCTATTTGTACTACATTGCGGTAAATTTTTGGTTTACAAATCACAAGTTCATTTAACTGCCGGTTAGTCATTTACTGCCAATATAGTACCTTGCGTTGTATGGCATGGGGGTCTTTGAGCCTGGGGAATTAAGGCCGCCTGGCTAGTGCAGTCGCCGCGAACTTTGCAGGTAGGATTTCCTTTTTTCCCCCGACAGAACAAAATCCCACGCCTTACTGAGGATTCGAACCCGGGTCTCCCGAAGGAGAATCCGGCGTTCTAGCCACTCGTATAGCCACTCCTCTGTTAATTTAACAATACATTTTAAATCAGTTTAGAAAATCACGATTAATGAATTAATTTACAATTGTAACTGTTCTTCATAGCCAGTTACTTCTGTTCAGATGCCAGTTTATCAATGTCTGGGCACAAATCTGTCGTGCCCAAAGTCATAAGCGCAGCTAGGTTACTGTCGATGAGTCTGGAACGTTGCTTGTGTTTTTTTTTTATAACGATCATTGCGGAAAATGACTGCTCGCATCTTAAGTCGAGCCAAAACGACAAATGTATCTCTGGGCGAATGAATACAAGTGTTCAAATTGTTCGACAGGCAATAGTCGCCAGAATGAATCATATGATGAGCTGAAGGTGAAGCAGGCAGCTCCAGAAATTTACATCTCAGTGCAGAATTGCATTTTAAATCAATTATTCCGTGCTGGAGGTTTTGCTGTAATTGACAGAGCTTGGTATCAGGAAATACGATTTATGAAGAGGGCAACATTATTCTCCTCTATTGTGAACTCTTGAAATCTCGACTGAAAGATTTCCAGAAGACTTTCAACTTTTACTTTGTACTGTAACAAGTCACATTTCTTTTCCACCACAAGCGTCTTCAGAGTTGGAAACGCCTCTAAAGACCCTTCAGTCAGCTGTCCGATAAACCATCGTAGTCTCATCTCATCTCATCTCACCTCATCTCATCTCATCTCATCATGTTTCTCTTGTACCTTGTGGTGCCGAGGTAAAATATAAACGTCGTGAGAGTGCCCGATTATGGGCTAGTCTCATTTTAAATGAAGAAATGTCATCGCACAAGTTTGTGAATAGTTTGTCTTTTTCCCTGGATCCTGGCATTTAAAGAGTTTAAATGAGATGTGATGTCCACCAAAAAATGCCAGGTCATTAAGCCAGTCATCGTTCAGCAGAAATTCCCATTCTGTAGGCACTTCATTTATTTCAGACAGAAACAGATATAAACTATTTTTCAGTGCCCAGAAACGTGACAAAATTTTCCCTTTAGATAGCCATCTGACATAACAGTGTAACGAGTATTACTCGTTCAGGTCTGATAGAAACTATCTGAACTCACGCCTGTTCAAAGCCTTACTTCGAATTTTGTTCACACGTCTCAGAACAACATCCATGACTTGTTTCAGATTTAATGTCTTCCCACACAGAGCTTCTTGATGAATGATATAATGATATTTTAATATAGTACGGCCAAGAAACTGTTCCAATAATGCTAGACATCCAGACTTTTTACCCGTCAATGCCGGAGCACCGTCGGTGCATACACTGTCCAATTTGGTCCATTCTATGTTGTTTTTCTCTACACACAACTTCAGAGTTTCAAACAGATCAGTCCCTTTAATAGTCGCATGCATTGATTCAAGCCCTAGAAGTTCTTCAATGACTTCAAAATTATCGTTTATTGCTCGAACAGAAACTGCGACTTGAGCTGTGTCAGAAATGTCAGTGGATTAATCCACTGCCACTGAAAAAGATTTACAATTTTTAATATGTACTGCTACTTGTGTTGTTGTTGTTGTTATTGTTATTGTTGTTGTTGTTGTTGTTGTTGGATGAAGAATGACTTGCGCGATGAATTGGATAAAAGTGAGGAAGAGTTGCGCAATTCGTCGACCTCCCTCTCTCGCCTGAGTCCATCTGAATCCAGTGGCAGGACAGAGCTGCCACTTGTAACTTGACGATGAACATCGTTGGCTAATTCTTCAACTCGCCTGGCCATAGTATTATTAAGCAAAGGAATCTGATCAAATTTTGTTTTACACTTTTAATCGCCAAGCATTCTAGCAGCAGTTTTAAGGGAAGGCTTGATTATTTCTTTTGCATCGGTAAACGGCTTCTTTTTGCGAGATAACAGACGAGCGACTTCGTACGACGCCAACAACCGCACTCTTGCTCTGTTCGTTAGGTTTCGTGAAAAATGCTGCTGCCTGGTCAGAGCACTTTCTTGTTTAGCTATGAAACCTTTTCTTAACTCCGAATTGATTGAATATTGAGAATTTATGTCTGAATGTGTGATCGCGAAGTGTAGTTCCAGATTAAATATTTTTGTTACAGAAACACAAAACCCGCAGATTAAGCAAACTGGTTTACCACCACGGGCAGGCTGGATGGAGAACACGATACATACACACATCGTGATTGTAACTGATTCAGAAAGCATGCTGAGGAGGGTGAGGACAGGCAGGCTTTGAGCAGAGTGGGTTGCTTCGCTTCGGAGGTCACGAGTGGCAAGCATCACCTGGATCTTTTCTCCGGGGCGTGCCGGTGTGCTGGGGAATAAACAGGCGGACAGATTGGCTGGCTCGGCAAAACTTAATGGAGTATTGATGCATGACAAGGTAGACGTGGTTGCGGCCTTGTGGGAGCATGTGTACACCTCAGAGGAGCAAATGGATTACCATAGTCTGGCAAGAATGAGGCAGCGAGGAGTGACGAGGGGATCTGGCCGAGGAAAGGCGAGACGGACATATAATCAGATTGCTACTGGAACTATTGGTGTTGGAACTCTTCGCTGGCTGCTGAGGATGGGGATGGAGCGATTATGGGAATGCCCCGAATGCTGTGATGTCGGTTCTTAAATTAATTAATCAATCAATCAATCAATCATAAACATAAAGTGCTCCGTTCGGTCTTCGTTGAATTTACGACAAGCAACGTCTTCACATTGTTGCATTTTACCATTGTTTGATTTTAAATATTCCACACTCATGTTTATAGGCTTTAACGGTAAATTTTTATTTGAAAAAAATCTAATTTCAACACAGTAATACAGACTCTGCTAAACAGTTGTAATAGGCGACAACATGGCGCATTGCGCACTTGGTCGACAAGGCGTTGCGAACTGAACAGGCGCATTCGATAATATCTTAGCATAACAACCACGAGCAGAGTAAATTATCGTACACTAACTGGGAGCTCCAAGTGCATTTTTGAAATTATTAAAATATATTATATTAAATAACGAGGCCTCACGTGCCATTTTCTGACATCTGGCGGGCCACAAGTGGCCCGCTGGCCGTGGTTTGAAAACCTCTGGGTTAGAGAGATCAAATCGTGGCAGAAGTATGATTAATATTATTGAAAAGAAGTATTGAAGATTTCAATTGCAAACCGAAAATAATTCTATGAAATAATTAAGAAAGGAAGCGTAAACAAAACACAATGAGATGTAACCTGCAATAATATAGAACAAGAAGGTAAAATGGATTAAACACACACATCTAAGCATAGCACAACACAACAATGAGTTCTTGGAACTAGAAATAAAATATCACTTATATAGGAGACAACGGAGATGAGCTGTTACGCAGACATAGTGGAAGGATATAATAGGTGTGTCACGGAGACAGTGTGGATAAGTGTCACGGAGACATGGCCGATGTGTCGGAGAAATATTGTAGATAAGTGTCACGGACATAGTGGATGTAATGTGGGTGTAGCGGATCAGGTGTGGTTATTGTCACCGCAGAGATGGTGATTAAGTATCACTTAGATGGTATGTGGTACATGATTGTCACGTAGTAATAACAAGGTATATATAGGAGGGTTGTCACGGAGACAGTGTGGGATATATAGGAGTGTCACGGAGACAGGTAGATGTCTCACGGAGAGTCATCATCTATTGATGGAAGGTCTGGTGGGTACTTAAAGTACATCTGAGATATATTCTCAACAGTAAATTTTTGTACAAGTTTATAAGAACGGATGCGTTAGGCTCCAGTGCAATCTCATACATGATTGCTCTACTGCAGTGAGGTAAATGGAAGACGGAAAAGACTAAGATGAAGTTTAGTCGCCGATGCGTAACATGACACTAAAACATTTAATTTACCTTTCATCTCATCTTGCTTCTCTTATACCTTGCGGTATCGAGGTGAAGCACAAGCAGCGGTAGAGTGCTCATTTATGGGCTTCGTGAATCGACATTCCCAGGGTCTCTGCCCATCGTTTACATGATCGGCCTCTTCCTCTGGTTCCATTTGGAACATCATTGCTTATTGTGGTATTTTTGTTTTTGCTTTGCGCTCGCTCGCTTTGACATCAAGCGTAGTCCATACACACTATAGTAGTGATGGACTGAATTTTGCGTGTGGATTAGCTTTCCCTATTAACAGTGTCCCTCGTCATCAGGCGAACCCACTGCGACTTCAGAGGTGCTTGTTGTGGTATACTGTAAGTTGATAGCCTAGTTGTATGGCCGAACCATTTTAGTTGCTGTTTTATAATGAAATCTACTACTGCTATCATCCTCAGGGTCATCATCCAGTGGCTTGCCGACTGGAGTGTGCGATCATGCTTCTCAACAAATTGCGATCTCCGACGGCATGGATGAATTCTTGTGTTGACTCCTTTCCGTGCCACAACACAAGACTGTCAAGGATTTTCACACGCTGTCTTTCCTCTATCTTTGTTGTTGTTTATGTTGCATATCCCTTACAGGAAGTTGCAGTCAACACCAGCATTTTTCAGTTGCTGTTGATGTACTAGGAAGATTACGCTCAGTAGTTTGCCATTACTTTCTGAGCAACCGGCTCAAATACCCCCTTTGTTTACCAACGCGGTGCGAATCGCTGCCGATTCTAGCGTAGTTGCGTTACTCACGAGAATATACAGGATTACGCTTTCATTTATAGCGCTGCTAAAATATATAATTATCTGTATCATGACCGCCCACGCTTTCCGGCATGGCACATGACTGATTGATTGATCTCTTTCTTAAAAGACAAAAAAAAAAAAAAAAAACGAAAAATGAAATCGGGAATTCTAATATCTCGGGCGCAACAAAGCACCGAGCGCGGTGTGTGGCACAGACCACCATATTTCAACTGGCGGCAAGCGCAGAGATGATAGTATTTCAGCAACCACCAACTTCACTCTGTGTTTTGTATATCCCCGAAATAAACGATTTTGTATTCTGTCACGTGGAGCGATTCTTTCTGATAAAGAATTCACAGAACGGTATTAAGGATCAGAATATCTAGCCAGGTCGGAGGCGTTCTTCATAAATCTTACTCCCAAACATGCCTTGTCGAAATTCATGCAGAAGAAATTCGGGTAAGTTCCGGAGTTCTCAATGTCTCCACAGTGAAGGTTAGCCGCAATGGATCCCCAATACTCTCTCTCTCTCTCTCTCTCTCTCTCTCTCTCTCTCTCTCTCTCTCTCTCTCTCTCTCTCTCTCTCTCTCTCTCTTTCTCTCTCTCTCTCTCTCTCTCTCTCTCTCTCTCTCTCTCTCTCCTTGATTGTACATCTTGTGAGACTTCTGTTCGTCTATATCTTAATTTATCTTCCCACTAGTACTAGTATCGCACTTACCAACAGTTCAGACGACACCAGATTAAGCACCATGTTCTTGAAAAAGTCAACAGCTTCACATACCTAGGAAGGAAAATGATATCTGCAGGGGACTCAACATCAGAAATATTATCTAGAATCTCACTGGCATCTGGTGCCTTCAATAAATTGTCAAACATCTGGAAGTCAAAGACACTCAGCCAACATAAGAAACTTAAAATCTTCACCTCTTGTGTGATTCCAGTGCTAACGTAGGGATGTGAAAGTTGGAAATCAACGGTAACTTTAGATAAAGAATTAGACAATTTTGAGAACAAATGTCTTAGAAGAATTCTAAACATCCAGTGGACAGATTTAAAAACCAATGCGCAAATAAGACAAGAGACTAAGCAAGATATTGTATCCAATTTTATAAGAAAACGCCGTTGGAACTACATCGGCCATGTACTCAGAATGGACAAGACAAGACTCCCCTACCAAGCGCTCATATGGTCACCAGTGGGGAAAAGAAAACGGGGAAGACCAAGAGAGACCCTGCGTAGAACCATCATCAGAGAAGGCTCATTCAACGGCCAAGTGAACATCCAGGATCTACAACAGGTAGCAGCGAACCGCCAGACATGGAGAGCTATGACTTCTGCCCTATGCGCCGACTTAGGCTCAAGAGGAAAGACTAACTAACTAAGTATCGCAGTCTATCGTATTGGCAGACGATAGTTTCTTACGAAGTGCTTCTAACAAGGCACAATAACCACAACTAATGGGGTAGTGAATGTTATACCTCTCAATAGCACACAGTTTGTTCTGAATTGTTGAATCCTTGTGTTGCTCATGCAGCGTGATCCCTCTCTCGGTCTGCCTAGTTTACTTCAGAGGAAAGTTAATTCCAATTATTATTATTATTATTGGCACCTTTCCGTCTTGACAGACGATAGTTTGGTACATTGTGCTTCAAAAAGGCTTAATAACTACCATCCATGGCGGTGGCGAGTGTGGCTGGTAAGGCCAATTCTTGCTGCAAATGTTTGCCCACAGTAGGTGCATGTGAAAACATGGTCACTTCCACCATTTTGCACCATCTTACGTCTCTCACGCTCTGTGTGTGCTTTATCTGCAATCATTTTCTCCTTTGTCTTTATTCCATTTCTGATAGTTGCCCTCCATGCAACACGTTCAGCGGCGACGTGCTCCCAATGTGCATTATCAATGCCTGTATCAATCATGTCCCGCTTACACACATCTTTGTATCATAGTAGAGGCCGACTCTGAGATCTCCTACCCGTCTGTAATTCACCAAAAAATTCCAATACATATGGTACAAGCCAAGCTGCAGAAACTGCCATATCAGCAAAACATTGCTCGAACTGTCAGCCTGTCGGCTCTTCGATCTTGTACCAGTTTCAGACTAAGGTTTAGGGTCTGCTCTGCCCTGCCATAACATTTAATCTTTGTGGTGCATTTTCTCTGCCTAGGATTGATTGATTGATTGATTGATTGATTGATTGATTTAGGAACCGACATCACCGCAATCGGGACATTCCCTAGGATAAGGTATGTACCCTCCTATATCGTCCTTCCGCTGTTGGGGTGTCAGGTTTAGTGAGCGCCGCCTAACATTCGGCGCTAACAGGAAAGGTTGTGCTATCCACTGTCTTACGGTAGCTCAGTCATATCTGACTAAGACTTGAGACCAACACAGTACTCAATAACGAGTATCAAAGAGTGTGACAGACATTACATGATTAATATTGAATTTAAAGTAGTGTTTAAAGGCGAAACAAATCGACTACATTGAAGGGTCACCTCGTTTATTTTTATGTCCGCTCATGATACTTTTCGCATTTTCATAAGAAAACAAACATAATTATGTTGCCAATAGATGTTTTCTCATATTGCCTGCTTTTTGTCCTTACGTTTCAATCAATCAATAAATCAGGTGCCGTCTCCACGATGAAGGTTTTCCGCATGGATGGAAAGTTATTCAATCTCAGAAGGCTAAAAGCTAACACCAAAACTAATAGCGACACTATTAGAGAGCTTCTGTTTGCTGACGATTGCGCTCTATATGCCAACTCAGAGGCAGACATGTAACACGATGTTTTAGCTTTCTCATGAGCCTGTGCCAACTTTGGGTTCAATATTAACTTGGAGAAGAATGTAGTTATGTACCAGCCAGCTCCAGGGAATAATCACACCGTGCCGAATATAAAGGTGAATGGTCATAGACTAAGTGTTGTGGACAAATTCACCTATCTTGGTAGCACTGTATCACAAGCTGCCACAACTGATGGCGGAGTCAATGCAAGAATATCCAAGGCCAGCGCGGTCTTTTGCAGACTGTACAAGAATATGTGGGACAGAAATGGAATAAGCCTGCAAACAAAGCTGAAAGTCCACAAAGATGTCATATTAACCACACTTCTATATGCTTGTGAAATCTGGACTGTTTACCAGCGACTCACCAGGAAATTAAGCCACTTCCACACAGTCTGTCCTAGGAAGCTATTGAAGATTAAATGGCAAGACAAGATCCCAGAAACTGAAGTTCTATGCCCAGTATCCACACTCTACTAATGAAGATTCAGATTCACTGGGCTGGTCACTTGACTCGCATGCCAGATCACAGGCTCCCTAAACGAATTTTTTACGGCGAGCTGAGTTGTTGTAAACGCTCCCAAGACGGTCAGAGGAAACGCTTTAAAGACACTCCGAAGCTCTCACTGAAAGCTTTTGGAATTCATCACGACACTTCGGAGACTACTGCCAAAGACCGAAATTCGTGGCGTACATCTTTCATCATCATCATCATGTGCCATGCCGGTAAGCGCGGGCGGTCATGTTTTACCATCTCACTCGATTACCAGAGTTGTGGATCAGCTCTGTGTTTCTGTCTCGACCATACCACAAGGCCAAGCCATCCAGATACTTGCTTCTAGGTCTTCCTCTTGGTCTGCTCCCCTCGATCTTACCGGTTGTCACCAAGTTCTCCAAATCATTTCTTCTCATAAGATGCCCAAAAAATTGTGACTATCTACGTCTAAAGTCTCTAATCAGTTTACGATTATCATTTGTTTCTTGAAGGACTTGTTCATTGGTCTTTCTGGCTGACCATGGTATTCTTTGCATTTACAGCACTACTACAACCCATATTATTACAGCACTTCTACTACAGCACTACTACTCGTGTTACAGCACTTCTACAAGCCATATTGTTACTGCATTTCTACCAATCACATTATTACAACATTTCTGCAAGCCATATTGTTACAGCACTTCTTCTACAAGCCATATTATTAAAGCACTTCTATTGGCCATATTATTATTGCACTTCTACAAACCATATTATTACAGCACTTATACAAACCACATTATTACAGCACGTATACAAGCCATATTATTGTAACACTTCTACAAGCCATATTATTACAGTACTTCTACAAGCCATATTGTTACAGCTCTTCTACAAGCCATATTATTACAGCACTTCTACAATCCATATTATTACAGCACTTCTACAAGCCATATTATTACAGCACTTATATGAGCCATATTATTACAGAACGTATACAAGCCATATTATTACAAACCTTCCACAAGCCATATTATTACAACACTTCAGATCATTTTTCTGTACAGGCTGGACCAAGATTGTAACACATAAATTCCATCAGTGGGTGTCTGATGTGACGGACGTTCTGGATCGGCCCACTGTCGCTTTAACTGTGTACGCCATTGGGGGTTTCTGCAGTACTCTTGCAATCAAACAGGTCAAACATGCCTTTGAAGTTATGGAGTTTTTGGGGGTGAGTAGAGACAGGAACAACTAGGGTTAGAAATGAATATTCAGAAGACACAGATTATGGTCGTCACTGGGAAGAAGGAAGTACCACAATGTGATATACGAGTAAATGGGCATATTCTTAAGCAAGTAAATCGATACAGTTATCTCGGCACAGTCATAACATCTTATGGGAGATGCCATGAAGAGATTAGAACAAGAATTGCCATTGCGAAGGTAGCCGTTTGCAAGATGAAAAACATACTGACCAATAAAAGGATATCAATTGAAACGATAAAAAGAGTGTTGAAGTTCTACATAGAACCTATACTTTTGTATGGATGTGAAGCGTGGACAATAAGCAGTCAAGCTGAAAAACAGCTGATGGCTGTGGAAATGTAGTTTCTTAGGAAAATGCAAAGAATACCATGGGCAGACAGAAAAACCAATGAACAAGTTTTTCAAGAAACTAATGAAGATCGTAAACTGATTATTAAATTGGTCATTAAATGTAGACAGTCAACATTTTTTGGGCATGTTATGAGAAGAAATGAATTGGAGAACTTGGTGACGACTGGCAAGATCGAAGGGAAGAGACCAAGGGGAAGACCGAGAAGTAAATACTTGGATGGCTTTGCCACGTGGCACAGTCGAGACAGGAACACGGAGCTGATCCACGACTCTGGTGATCGAGTGAGATGGCAGAACATGACCGCCCACGCTTATCGGTATGGCACGTGATGGATGGAGAGACAGGTCGAATGGATTACATTGGTTAAAGTGAAACAGTCAGAATGATTGGTTGGAGGTGAAAGGGATTGACTGATTGGTTAGTTGAGTTCCTCGATAGTTGATTGGTCGATTCAAGAACAGGCGGTTAATTGGTTGGTTTGAAACAGAGATGCTGATTGACTGAAGGTGTGATAGATACATAAATGCATCAGTTGATTGTTTAGTTGGTTGAATGGCTGATTAGTTGGTTGGCTGATGGACAGGAGGACGAGTTGATTGATTGGTTTGAAACATATATGCTAATTTGTTGAAAGCGAGTAAACGCATTAATTCATAAGCGTAAATTTGTTGTTGACTGGTTGGTGGTTTTTTGGTTGGTTGATTGGTTAGTTCAGTGGTTCTCAACCTTTTTTAGCCCGTGCCCCTCTTCACCATATTTTCAGAACGTCATCCCCCCCCCCACTTTCGTATTTCCTACCTTAAAATTTGGCCCGTGCCCCCCTTCACCATATTTTCAGAACGTCATCCCCCCCCCCCCCACTTTCGTATTTCCTACCTTAAAATTTGGCCCATGCCCCCCTTCACCTTATTTTCAGAACGTCATCCCCCCCCCCCACTTTCGTATTTCCTACATTAAAATTTGGCCCGTGCCCCCCTTCACCATATTTTCAGAACGTCATTCCCCCCTGTCGTATTTCCTACCTAAAAATCCCCCCCCCCTCCCGCACCGACACAGTATACGTAATAATGGAAGCACATACTAAAACAAGTCTAGACGTCCACATAAAACGTGATTTGTGGGTCTACTTACTTTATAAAATGAATTTTAGAAGGGTGAGACGTACAGAACCGTAAAGTATGAATGGAAAAACAAGATCAAGTAATCGGTTCTTGTATTAACGCGATCTTGAAATAATTTTCATTCCGCCCTTGGAAACCGAATTCCCCACCGGTTGAGAACCACTGGTTTAGTTGATTCATTAGTTGAATGGTTGGTCGGTCAGTTAGTTTGAAGTGAGGCAAATGAGCGATTGACTAGGAAAGAAACAGAGCTTTCGATTGAAGGCGAAACGTATTTCCTGATTAGTTGACGATACAACGGCCATTCTGACTGGTTATAGGTGAAAATGCAGAGATAACGTCCAACTGGTTGGAGATGGAACAAACAAATTGATTACTTGGAGGTGAAACATACCGGCAAGCTAATTGGTTAGGTGATTGGTTGGTTGATTAAAAAGAAAAAAAAACAGACAGGCTGATTGGTTGGAAATTAAAAAGACATAATAATTGGCTGGAGTTGAGACAGGCTGAATATTTTTCGTTTGTTTATTTTTATTTATTTAGTTTTTTGTTTTGTTTTTGCACTCACTTGACTGAATTTTGTATGTGGATTAGCTTTCCCTATTACCATTGCCCCTCGTCATCAGGCGAACCAACTCAGACTTCAGAGGTACTTGTAATTTGCTTCCCCGAGTCAAGGACTCGAAGTCAACATTTTAGTCCAACTGTCCTGTGTAAGGATTTTAACCCCTTACCTCAGCATAAGCAAACTGTATGTTTAGCTGAATTATTGGTGCGATATGAGCCAGAAAGATTGCATGCGTGGAAGTGATTGATTTAATGAGAACCAAACAGACTCTTCATTCATAGGTGCTCCCTTAACCTCAAATATTGCCTTTTCATAATTTCAACCGAAGTTTGCAGTTCAAATCCCAAAAGGAAACTCCATGGTGGCGTTCGTGTTCATCTTCGTGTGGATGGACATCATGATGTTTAGTGATTGCGCAAGATGGCTGACACACTTTACCAGCGGGGCAAAGAGGTAATCAATGCAACTCGCTGTAGATTAAACCAATTCCCCTCTTGGTGGTTGGCCGCATCAGAATATGATAGAATGTTCATGGACGTTTTTGTTGTTGTCCCAGGCGGTTGTTACATTTATGTTAGAGTCAAAGTTAGTGGTCTGTCCTTTATAGGACGTTGCAGTTAACCCCAGCTTTTATTGGCTGTTTGTGATGTACTATGCAATATTAGTTCAATAGTTTTCATTCTATTAAAGTCGATAAAACAACGAAATTTGAAATATTTTGGTCACTTGAACGTCATGAAAGTTTGGAGAGAACAATAATTTAGGGGTATATGCCTGGGTTTGCTTTAAGACTGATCATCGCAAGACAATGACAGAGACATTAAAATTAGCAACATGGAACGTTAGGACGTTAAACAACGACGCAAAATTAGAGAACATAAAACAAGAAATAGAAAGAGAAAAAATTAATATTCTAGGGATATGTGAAACGAGATGGACAGGAGGAGGCATCAAGATAGAGGAAGATTTTAAGATTATTTATTCTGGAGGTGAAGACCGACAAAGGGAGTGGCTATTATTTTGGGCCGGAAAACATCAAAATTTGTTCAAGGATATTGGGCCGTGTCGGACAGAGTTCTACTAGTTAAATTGAATGACAGACCTTTTAGCATAAATGTTATTCAAGTATATGCCCCAACAGGAGAATCCAGTGAAGATAGTGTAGAGGAATTTTATACTGACATAGAGTCTGCCTTAAAGAAATGTAAAAATTCAGAAATAAACATCATAATAGGCGACTTCAATGCAAAAGTAGGAAATCAAGGTGATAGATACACAGTAGGAAGCTATGGATTAGGAGAGAGAAATGAAAGAGGATACAGACTCGTAGAGTGGGCAAAAGAACAGGAAATGATTGTAGGAAACACATGGTTTAAGCAACACCTTAGAAGATTATAGACATGGAGGAGTCCTGATAGCAGGATCAGAAACCAGATTGACTACATTATGATTAGCAGAAGATTTAGAAACGCACTAACAATTGCAAAAACAGTTCCCAGTGCTGATTGTTATAGTGACCACAGACTACTTACAGGAACACAGAGGATAAAGTTGAAGAAAGTCAAATATATAACAGGAAACACTAAATATGATTTGTGTACATTGAGTAATGACAAGGAAATACAAAACAAATTCAACATAGAAGTACAGAACAGATTTGATATATTGTCTGATCTAGAGATATTATTCCAGGATGTGGATGATCAATGGGAAATGTTGAAGAATTCAATCAATTTGGCTGCAGAAACAACTATTCCAAAATTAAAGAAGGTGGGTCGTACGAAATGGATGCCAGAAGAAATTTTACACCTAATGGAAACAAGAAGACTCAACAAAAATAATCCTGCCAAATATGACGAAATTCACTGACAAGTCAGAATATTATGTAAGGAGGCAAAAGAAGCATGGCTTGAGGAAAAGTGCTTAGACATTAAAAAACAACACAACGGTCAAAATACCAAATTAGTGCACAAAAGAATTCAGGAACTTACTAATAAAAGAACACGTACATCAACAGGCTGTCTAAAAACTAAAGATGGCAAAATCATAATAGAAAAAGTTAAGATTCTACATGTATGGGCAGATTATATGAGAAACCTTTATAATGATAACAGAGAGGAACAGTATGATATTATATTTAATAATGAAGGGCCGCCAATTTTGAAGATGGAGGTTCGAAATGTTCTTAAGCATATGAAATCTGGTAAAACCCCCGGTGCAGATAACATCACAACAGAAATGACTAAAGCTTTAGAAGAATTTGGACTAGATCAAGTCACCAGACTGCTGAACACATTATATGATACTGGAGATATACCTTCTGAATTGTGTAACTCTATATTTATTGCAATCCCAAAGAAATCAGGAACCTTGGAATGTGATCAACATAGAACAATTAGTATAATGAGCCACATCACAAAGATTTTGCTACGAATTATCATGCAAAGAGTGAGGAAGAAAATACAACCTGAAATAGGGGAAGAACAATGTGGGTTTGTAGAAGGAAAGGGTACAGTAAATGCTGTGTATATGCTGCAAACAGTTATTATATAGGTTCTATAGAAATTAAACAGTTCTATAGAATTAAACAAAGATATACAACTTTGCTTTATTGACTACACAAAGGCTTTTGATAGAGTTAGATATGTCAACATGGTAGATATGCTTGCGGATCTACAAACTGATGGGAAAGACATTAGACTTATAAAAAACAAATATTGGAAACAACAAGTTGCCATAAGGATTGATAATGAAGTGGGACAATATCAACCTATTAGGAGAGGTGTTAGGCAGGGATGTGTAATGTTCCCAGATCTTTTTTCCCTATACAGTGAAAATATTTTCAGGAATGTAGAAGATATAAATGGAATCAGCATTGGAGGACGAAACATCAATAACATTAGATATGCAGATGATACAGTATTGATTGCAGACAATGCACAAGATCTACAACAATTAGTAGACGCAGTTGCTGTACACAATGAGCAGCTGGGGTTAGAATTAAATTGTAAGAAGACACAGGTTATGGTCGTCACTAAGAAGAACGTAGTACCTCAATGTAATATATAAGTAAATGGGAATATTCTTCAACAAGTGAATCGGTACAATTATCTCGGAACAGTCATAACATCTCATGGGAGATGCCTTGAAGAGATTAGAACAAGAATCGCCATGGCGAAAGTAGCCTTTAGCAAGATTAAAAACATTCTGACCAGTAAAAAGATGTCAATTGAAACGAGATAACGAGTGTTGAGGGGATACATAGAGCTTGTTCTTTTGTATGCATGTGAAACTTGGACAATGTGTAGTCAAGCTGAAAAAGATCTGATGGCTGCAGAAATGTGGTTTCTGAGGAAAATGCAAAGAATACCATGGACAGACAGAAAAACCAATGACCAGGTACTACAGGAGACAAATGAAAATCTTAAATTGATTAGAGAAATTAGACGTAGACAGTCAACATTTTTTGGACATGTTATGAGAAGAGGATGACCGAAAGGAAAATACCTGGATGGCTTGGCCACATGACATGGACGAGACAGGAACACTGAGCTGATACACGACGCTGGTGATCGAGTGAAATGGCAAGTCATGACCACCCACGCTTTCCGGCGTGGCGCATGATTGATTGATATGCCTGGGAAGAGAAGAAGAGGAAGGCCAAAGAGAAGATGGGTGCAGGATGTTGCGGATTATATCCAGAGGGAGTATCGGACGCGGGTCGTCTTGCTTATGACCAAGAAGTTTTCTGGTAGGTTGTTATGGGTGCGAGGTTCTGAAATAGACATGCTACTGAATGAATGAATGAGTTAGCCATTCGGTTGGAGTCTGTTGACAATGAAATACTTAAAAACATGTGCAGGAAACATGACCAGCCTGTGCTTAAGACTCCAAATGCTTATATTAATTAGTGAGTTAGTAAGTTAGTTAGTTAGTTAGTTAGATAACTGTTTAGTTAGTAAGTTAGTTTGTTAGATAACTATTTAATTAGTTATTTTGATGTTTAAATAATTGTTTAGTTAGTAACTGATTGATTGATTGATTGATTGATTGATTGATTGATTTAGGAACCGACATCACAGCATTCGGGGCATTCCCATAAGCGCTCCGTCCCCATCCTCAGCAGCCAGCGAAGAGTTCCAACACTAATAGTACCAGTAGCAATCTGATTATATGTCTGTCTCGCCTTTCCTCTGAGCATTGATCGTCGGCCAGATCCCCTCGTCACCCTTCGTTGTCGCATTCTTGCCAGACCATGTTGATCCATTTGCTCCTCCGAGGTGTACACGTGTTCCCACAAGGTCGCAACCACGTCTACCTTATCATGCATCAATACTCCATCAAGTTTTGCAGAGCCAGCCAATCTGTCCGCCTGTTCATTCCCCAGCACACAGGCATGCCCCGGAGAAAAGATCCAGACGATGCTTGTCACCCGTGACTTCCGAAGCGAAGCAAGCCACTCTGCACGAAACTTGCCTGTCCTCATCCTACTCAGCATGCTTTCTGAGTCAGTTACAATCACGATGTGTGTGTGTATCGTATTCTACATCCTGCGGAAAGCTGCACTGACCGCCTCCACCTCCATTCTTAAGCTAGATGTTGTGGTATCATATGCCAGGCTCTCCTGCACCAAACGGCGACCATTAACTTTTGCTAAGAACCCCCAGGCACTTTTCCTGCCTCTCAACATCGAACCATCTGTGTATATAATCACATCACCCGGGCGAGCATTATCCTGAATTAATTGCTGGATTTCCACTTCCGTGGCCCCTGCTGACCACTTCCTGCACTCCCGGCTCAATGTGATTATAACTTTGCACATGTCTGACTGCTCCGCTGGCAATCTGACCCACTCCTCTCCTCGCCTAATGTTCTCCAAGATGCACACCTGACTGATCGTATCCTCCGCCTGAGCCATCCATGATTTCCCTCTTATCAGTCGCTGACCCTTAACTACGTCCACCGCCTCATGCAACGGATGATCTGTGTCAGCAACAACTCTGAGGTATGCTTTCGCCTGCATCACCTTAAGCCTACCAGCAACAGTCGGCAAACCATGGATGTAACGCATACAGACTACTGGGGTGTCTCTGGTGCATCCCAGAATGACCCGCATAGCTTCGTTCTGTATGCGCTCTAATTTCACCAATTAGTAACTTAGTTTGTTAGATAACTGTTTAGTTAGTTATATTGTTTGTTAGATAACTGTTTAGTTAATACGTTAGTTTGTTAGATAACTGATTAGTTAGTTATTTTGTTTATTAGATAACTAGTAAGTTAGTTAATTAGTTAGCTAGTGAGTGAGTGAGTGGGTTAGATAAAGATTTAGTTAGTTAGTTAGTTGGTTAGTTAGTTAGTTAGTTAGTTAGTTAGCTAGTTAGTTAGTGGGTGAGTGAGTGAGTGAGTGAGTGAGTGAGTGAGTGAGTGAGATAACGACTTATGTAGTTAATTAATGAGTGAGTGGGTGAGTGAGTTAGATAACGATTTAGTTAGTTAGTGGGTGAGTGAGTGAGATACTGATTTAATTAGTGAGTGAGTGATACAGAAGCCACAAACAGGGAGATTTCATGCCTGGCAAATTCCGCTGCATCTCATCAGAGTTATATATCATTGATTGGCACATTGCCGTCTTGACAGACGATAGTTTGTTACGTTGTGCTTCACAAATAGGCACGACAGCTACACTTCTATATAGTACAAAACCTGGACTGAATTGTACAGACCATGAATTGCCCATGCAGCATGATCTCTCTCTCGGCCTGTCTACTTTACTTCAGAAGCTGACGTATCAGCAAAACAATGCTCTAATTATCTGCCTGTTGAAACTTCGATTAGCCGGACTCCCTGGCCTAGGGGTTAAGGACTTTGTTCGCAATCCCGTATACTCTTATACGAAACACAACTGCGCGAGATTCGGCAGCGGATAGCGTCGCGTGGTTACTTACGAAGTATGTGACTTGGTCGTTCAGAAAGCAATGTCAAACTAATGAACGTAAAACTTGCCAAGACATCAACAGCAACTGAAAAATGCTGGTATTGACTGCAATGTAATGTAAAGGATGTGCAAACAAAAAAGAAGCTTCGATTACAGGCCAAACCTGATACCCCACACTGTACCAACGGCTTCGGGCGAAGAAGCGCAGTTGGGAGGGTACAAGCCTCACCGTGGTGCGAGACAATTCAACCTGAAGACTAAACGTCGTGGTAGGGCAGAATATGTCCTAAGGCTTTGTATATAACATATGAAGTGAATAAATTAATAATACTTTAGCTGAAACAATTAAAACGCATAGTCAGAGGTAATTTTCAAACGTAGACCAACTGTTATCCTCACGGTTCTTTCAAATTTAGCATGAACTCTTTCTGTTTGCATAAAACATCCAAAGTATTATTCATTTCATATGATATATAGCTCTGCAGTATGCACCTGACGTGATGCAGCGAAATATGTCAGGCAAGAAATCGTGCAACATATTTTTTGTGGCTTCTGTGATTAAATTCATTAAGGCAATGCATTATTTTGAAAAACTTAATGGTGAACTTTGCCTTTTCCACAGTTACGCCTTGAAACCTAAAGCATCAATGAAGGAAGTGGAAAACAAAGAATTAGATTAAATCTCTGAGTGGGAGTGCATGCACATTGATATAGGTCTTCTTTTTATAGTCCATGATGTGTGGCATTGGTTATCATATCTGCCAAAAGCATGCTTTCTCGCGTGTTGCCAATAATTTATGTTAGTGATGTTCCTCCATGCTATGATGTCAAACTGCCCAGCAGCTTCTTTCTTGACCTACCTGTGCCTCTTCTACCCTCCAGCTTTCCCTTTGTAACGACACACTCTAGCCTTCTCCTACTCATGACACGCCCAAAGAATGTAGACTGTCTTCGTCTGATGGAGAAACCAGTTCTCTTTGTGAGTTAACTTCTTTCAAGATATCTTCATTACTCTTTCTATACTCTCATGGAAGTCTTGTCATTCGTCTATAAAGCCACATCTCCGCAGCTTCCACAAAATCCCACATTTGTTTACTAATTGTCCATGATTCTCTTCCGTATATCATCATTAGCTCAATTGGTGGGTGAGAGGGGGATACATAATGTCGTCATAAGAATGTTCTAATTTTTTTAAACAAAATAACTGATGTTACGAATGCACTTTTTACGAATGTATTTTTTATCCAACATTATAGTAACAGAGATTTCCAAGAAAGGATTGCCCTTGAATAACAAGAAAACAGTAACAATGGTGAGATCAAAGTAAAAGAAGACACCAAAATGTGAAATGAAAATAGAAGGGACAATTCTTAACCAAGTCGATAATTTTAAATACTTAGGGGCATCAGATGGAAAATGCACAACAGAGATTAAGAGCAGAATATGGCAAGCACAATCAGCATTTCAGAAAATGAAGAGTATCTTGTGCAATACGTGACTATCATTGAATGTAGGGAATAGGGTGCTAAAGTGCTATATAGAACCTGTGTTGCTGTATGGCAGTGAATCTTGGAATGTAAATGAAAAAAATAGGAAGAACGTGGAATCAGCAGAGATATGGTTCCTGAAACGAATGTTGCGATTTCCTTGGACTGCCAAAATAACTAACAACGATTGCCTGAATGAGGCCAATGAAACTAGAACATTAGTTAGTTAGTTAGTCGCGGTTCTAACTTCACAGTTTGTCCACATTATGCTACGTTCCAGCTCCTGTGAATATCACATAAAATGCTCCTCATTGCCCAATACATTATTATTAGTCACTAGAACATTAGATACGACAATAAGAGAGAGAGAGAGAGGAGAGAGAGAGAGAGAGAGAGAGAGAGAGAGAGAGAGAGAGAGAGAGAGAGAGAGAGAGAGAGAGAGAGAGAGAGAGAGAAAGAAAGAGAGAGAAACAGCTGTTTTTGGTCATGTGATGAGAAGTGAGATATTGGGGAACATCGTAACAGATTGAGGGGAAGAGGGGCAGAGGAAGACCGAGAGAGATGATGTTGGATGGATTGGGACGGTTCCACGGATGAATATCAACAGCAGAGTTGATCCAGAACACCATGGACCCAGATCTGCGGAGTCATGAATGCCTACCCCAACTGACATGGCACTTAATGATGATGATGATTTGTCATTCTTAACCGACGTCAAGGCGTTCGGGACATGTCCATGGGTACCCCGTCTCCTCAGAAAATATCTAAGAGTAGGAATACTTATAGCTCCAGTGACCAAATAGTTATGCAGGCACCTGCTTCGTCCTCAACCACGATTCTTCCTGCTAGTGCTAACTGGGTCCTGATTCGATCATTTATAGCCGTATAATCATCGACTTGTGTTTCCTCGTGCAACAGCCATCATGTAGCATTGTTTCTTCAAGTGTATCTTATAGAATATCGCAAGTGGCAAATCTGTGAAAAGCAACCTCATTAATAGATGGGGATTAAATTAATTATTATATTTATATAATAACATAAGGCAAGTAAGGATTTAAAAAGAAAATAAAGAAATGTACTACGATTAGTTACGAAGTGGAGTAATGTTGTAATTTGTTACCCTCTTTCTGTCACACGTTTTCACACCACTTAGTTGAATATATTTGTCACCATTTTCAAGCGACGCTTATACACTTTTCCCATTGAATCTCAACCACTGTATATTTATCATCATCACTGTCATCATCGCCATTATCATCAAGCACCTTGTCGACTGGTTTGGGCGTTCATGCTTGTCCACGAATTGCAATCTTCAACAGCAGATTTAAATTAGTGTGCTAGCACCTGTCTACGATGTGACAAAAAGCGCTACAAAAATGCTCTCTCTTTCTCTCTCTCTCTCTCTTTCTCTCTCTCACGGTCTATCTTTATCTGCCTCTCACTGTCTATCCCTGTCTCCCTCTCTCTATCCTTATCTCTCTCTCTCTCTCTCTCGCTTTCGGCATCCCTCTCCCTGTCCTTAACTCTATCTCTCTATAGTTCCATCTCTCTCCACATCCTGCTCTCTCTCTCTCTCTCTCTCTCTCTCTTTCTCTCTCACGGTCTATCTTTATCTGCCTCTCTCTGTCTATCCCTGTCTCCCTCTCTCTATCTTTATCTCTCTCTCTCTTCTCTCTCTCTCTCTCTCTCTCTCTCTCTCTCTCTCGCTTTCGGCATATCTCTCCCTGTCCTTATCTCTATCTCTCTATAGTTCCATCTTTCTCCACCCCCTTCTCTCTCTTTCTCTCTCTCTCTCTCTCTCTCTCTCTCTCTCTCTCTCTCTCTCTCTCTCTCTCTCTCTCTATTTCTACCTCTCACTCCACAAATCTTTCTTGTTGTCACAAAATGTTTCAGTATTTTCGCTTCTCAAAATACTTCCACAAATTACGACTGATTCTTTCCGATGTGTATGCTGTTATCCTTGTGTCGTATTCTCTTTCAAAACACGTAGATTAATCATCTTGGCTGTCCGAGGTATTTTCAGCATTCTCATATCTAATAAGGAGGTCAGCATGGCCGAATGGTTAAGAACCCGCGTATTAAACATCCGACGTTCTGATGCCGAGGTAAGGGGTTCAACCCCTACACCGGACAGTTGGACTAAAATGTTAACCTCTCGTCCTTGACTTGGGGACGTAAATTACAAGTACCTATAAAGTCGGATTGGGTTCGCCTGATGGCGAGGGGCACTAACAATAGGGAAAGCTAATCCACACGCAAAATACAGTCCAATACTCTAGAACAGAGGTTCCTAAACCACGGCCCGCGGGCCACTTGTGGTCCGCCAGATGTCAGAAAGTGGCACGCGAGGCCTCGTTATTTAATATAATATATTTTAATAATTTCAAAAATGCACTCGGAGCGCCCCGTTAGTGTGCGATAATTTACTCTGCTCGTGGTTGTTATGCTAATATATTATCGAATGCGCCTGTTCAGTTCGCAACACCTTGTCGACCAATCAGAGTGCACAAGGCGCCATGTTGTCGCCTATAACAACTGTTTAGCAGAACCGGTAATATTGTGTTGGAATTAGATTTTTTCAAATAAAAATTTACCGTTAAAGCCTACAAACATGGTGTGGAAAATCTAAAATCAAACAATGGTAAAATGTGAAAGTGTGAAGGGGTTGCTTGTAGTGAATTCAACGAAGATTGAAAGGAGCAATTTATGTTTATGCCTACCCGTAGTGGTAAACCAGTTTGCTTAATCTGCGGATTGTGTGTTTCTGTTACCAAATAAATTTAATCTGGAACGACACTTCACGACCACACATTCAGACATAAATACTCAATATTCGATCAATTCGAAGTTAAGAAAAGATTTCATAGCTAAACAAAAAAGTTCTCTGACCAGGTAACAGTCATTTTTCACCAATGCTAACGAACAGAGCAAGAGTGCTGTTGTTGGCGTCGTACGAATTCGCTCTTCTGTAGTCTCGCAAAGAGAAGCCGTTTACCGATGCAAAAGAAATAATCAAGCCTTCCCTTAAAATTGCAGATAGAATGCTTGGCTATAAAATGTGTGAAACAAAATTAGATCTGATACAGTTAGGCACTGAACAGGCGTGAGTTCAGACAGTTTCTATCAGACCTGAACGAGGAATACTCGTTACACTGTGATGTCAGATGGCTATCTAAAGGGAAAGTTATGTCACGTTTCTGTGCACTGAAAAAAAGTTTCTATCTGTTTCTGTCTGAAATAAATGAAGTGCCTACAGAACAGGAATGTCTGCAAAACGATGACTGGCTTAATGACCTGGCATTTTTGGTGGACTCATTTAAACTCATTAAATGCGAGGATCCAGGAAAAAAAACTATTCACAAACTTGTGCGATGACATTTCTTCATTTAAAATGAGACTAGCTCATAATCGGGCACTCTCGCGACGTTTATACTTCACCTCGACACCGCAAGGCACAAGAGGAACATGATGAGATGAGATGAGATGAGATGAGATGAGAAAATGAGACTACGACTGTTTATCGGACTGCTGACTGAATGGTCTTTAGAGGCGTTTCCAACTCTGAAGACTCTTGTGGTGGAAAAGAAATGTGACTTGTTACAGTACAAAGTAAAAGTTGAAAGTCTTCTGGATATCATTCAGTCGAGATTTCAAGAGTTCACAATAGAGGAGGATAATGTTGCCCTCTTCATAAATCCGTTCGTATTTCCTGATGCCAAGCTCTGTCAATTACAGCAAAATCTTCAGCACGTAGTAATTGATTTAAAATGCAATTCTGCACTGAGATGTAAATTTCTGGAGCTGCCTGCTTCACCTTCAGCTCATGATATCGCCTGTCGAACAATTTGAACACTCATTCGCCCAGAGATGCCGGCTCTCTGGCCGAGGGGTTAGTAGCTTTCTTCGTAATCCCGAATACTCTCGTGATTGACGTGAGTGCAAGAGAATTGGAAGCGGTTCAAGTCGCACCAGTGACTTATGAGAGTATGGAACCTGTCGCTCAGAAAGTCGTGGCGTGCTGATGAGCGTAATCTAGCCTAGGAATCAACATACAGCTGAAAGATGCTGATGTTGACCGCAATATTCTGAAACAGGATGGAAACGCGGGAAAAAAAAACTCGCCAAGAGATGCATTTCACGTTTTCGCTCGACTTAAGACGCAAGCAATCATTTTCCGCAATGGTCGTAAAAAAAAAAAAAACACAAGCAACGTTCCAGACTCACTGACCGCTCACTACCGCAACCTCAAGCTCTATCACACCCTAGGCCTACAGGTCACCAAGATCCACAGAGCCATCAAGTTCAATCAATCTCCGTGGATGAAGCCATACATAGAAATGAACACAGCCCTGCGTGCCCATGCCAAGTCAGAATTCGAGAAGGACTTCTTCAAACTGATGAACAACGCAGTCTTTGGGAAGAGCATGGAGAACGTCCGCAAACGTATCAGAGTCGACCTTGTCCGGGCCTCAGAGACCGACCGACTCAGACGATTGATAGCCAGCCCCAACTTCGAATCACGCACCCTCTTCGGAGGTGGACTGATTGCTGTGCACAGCATCAAGACCAGAGTCCTGCTGAACAAACCAGTTTATTGTGGGCAGGCCATCCTAGACCTGTCCAAGCACCTCATGTATAGTTTCTGGTACAACAAGCTCAAACCACAATACGGTGATAGACTCGAGCTTTGTTATACAGACACCGACTCTCTACTGTTCCCAAGGTGGAGACTGACGATGTGTACGCAGACATGAAAGCCCACCCTGACTGGTACGACTTCTCAGACTACCCACGAGACCACCCCAACCATTCGACAGCAAACAAAAATGTGGTCGGCAAATTCAAAGACGAATGCTGCAGCCGGCCCATAGCCGAGTTCATAGGCCTTAGACCAAAGATGTACTCAATCCTAGAAGCCACCAACATCAAGAAAGCCAAAGGCGTCTCCAGAGTAGTTGATGAAAAAGGACCTCAGACACGAATTGTATAAGGACAGCCTGTTTGACCGGCGAGAATACAAGCACACACAGATCGCCATACGGAGCAAGGGTCACCAGATAGGGGTCTATGAGATGAATAAAACATCCCTGAGCCCCATGGACACGAAAAAATGGATTTGCGCCGATGGTGTTACCACAAGAGCCTATGGACATATCGCCAAGGAGCGTGAAATGGAGCGCATGTTCATCAATCTCTTTGGTCTAGAATCCGGCTAGGGGGTAGCTGTGTGTCAGGAGGCACAACGAAGGCACAACGAGCAGTTCCTCGCGCACAAATCCACGAGCTGGCCCATCCAACAGGTAGTAAAGAGTGGGCTGACCCTCTTGCTGGGTGATATGGTGAATCCCGTGCAAAGTCAGTGACCACGAAGGATCAGTCGCCCGGCGCCGGCCACCTTCAAGCTCATGCTCCACATGCGAGCTTGCATACAGATACCGAACTAGTGCATCAGACGGAATCACAGGTTCCTTGAGGCCGATAGTACGGTGAGCAGGAGCGGCCGGCGAATGGGATACAAAAGTGTCCTTAATGGCATCAACCGGCTTCCGACCCGTCAAACGAGTCAGCTCACCGTTAAGCGCCGAGACCACCTGAGGAAGAGCCTGAACCCATTCAGCGGAACGTTCAGAGGGCCCTCGAGCTGCCAGTAGTAACTCTTGGGCGTACTGGGCACCAAACAGTCTCTCTGCCAGAGTGCGATTGAACCTCTCAACGATCGCCTGCTGCCGGTGATTCCCAGCTTCTCCACGCCGTATCTGTGTCTTATGCTTCGCTGCCAGCTGGCTCACAGCACCCATAAACTCACGCCCCGGGTCAATCTGCAGAAGCTGTGGCCATTTGAGTGGCCCGCGTTTGTAAATTCGCTCAAGGGCCAAAGCCACCCCTTCACTGCTCTTGTCTGTCAAAGCCTCTGCTTCCTTAAACCGTCTATAAACTGCCCTTAACGCAGGGTCGGCGTCTATCTATTGTCTACGAATAACCTCCCTATTCTATCCTGTTCACCTTGAAGCTTAGTTTTCTATTTCACAGTTCCGAATTCAGGATTCGCCTAGGTTTTGTGCTCCCGGTCCTTCCATTGGTTGTTTCTTTGTCAATAAATTCCTCTTCCTGTTGTTTACTTGCCGATCCTCGTAATCATTACATCCAGATCTTCACTTGACACGGGCCCTAGAAAAACACAACCGTTTTGTAGCATAGCCTCACAACGTCTGACTCTTTGTTGTCCTATGACGTCTCGTGTTTCCCTTGGATTTTCCTGTGCATCATCCACTTTGGTGCATCCTTTTGAAAAATCCCTTTCTTCTTTTCCATGCCTCTTCTTCTGGCGTGCCTGTCATATGATGATGATGATGATGATGATGATGATGATGATGATGATGATGATGATGATGAGATGATGATGATGATGATGATGATGATGATGATGGATGATGATGATGATGATGATGATGATGATGATGATGATGATGATGATGATGATGATGATGATGATGATGATGATGATGATGATGATGATGATGATGATGTGTTGATGATAATGGAATTCGAATCCAGCCCCAGAAGAAGAAGAAGAAGAAGAAGAAGAAGAAAGAAGAAAGAAGAAGAAGAAGAAGAAGAAGAAGAAGAAGAAGAAGAAGAAGAAGAAGAAGAAGAAGAAGAAGAAGAAGAAGAAGAAGAAGAAGAAGAAGAAGAAGAAGAAGAAGAAGAAGAAGAAGAAGAAGAAGAAGAAGAAGAAGAAGAAGAAGAAGAAGAAGAAGAAGAAGAAGAAGAAGAAGAAGAAGAAGAAGAAGAAGAAGAAGAAGAAGAAGAAGAAGGAAGAAGAAGAAGAAGAAGAAGAAGAAGAAGAAGAAGAAGAAGAAGAAGAAGAAGAAGAAGAAGAAGAAGAAGAAGAAGAAGAAGAAGAAGAAGAAGAAGAAGAAGAAGAAGAAGAAGAAGAAGAAGAAGAAGAAGAAGAAGAAGAAGAAGAAGAAGAAGAAGAAGAAGAAGAAGAAGAAGAAGAAGAAGAAGAAGAAGAAGAAGAAGAAGAAGAAGAAGAAGAAGAAGAAGAAGAAGAAGAAGAAGAAGAAGAAGAAGAAGAAGAAGAAGAAGAAGAAGAAGAAGAAGAAGAAGAAGAAGAAGAAGAAGAAGAAGAAGAAGAAGAAGAAGAAGAAGAAGAAGAAGAAGAAGAAGAAGAAGAAGAAGAAGAAGAAGAAGAATGAAGAGGAGGAGGAGGAGGAGGAGGAGGTTTTGGTGGTGGTGAGGGGAAGAAGAAGAGAAAGTTGCAAAATGCAGCTTTGGTATCCCGGGATCCGTGTATCCACCGAGTATACTGTGCAGGGCAGGCCACTCACTTGCCCTCACAATGACATTGGACATTACTTTCTAAGGCAGAGGTAAAATAGTCCGGGTGGATCTACAAAGCAAAGAAAAACCTCAACAATTTCTCCCTAGTTTTTATGAATCAAAGCAGATCGAAATCACGAAAAGAATTAATTCAAAACACCAAGAACCGAGATCTGCGGAGAGTTGAACGCCTCCGCCATTTGGCACGGCTCGTGATGCTAATGCCAATATGACGCACTTATTGCTATCACATTCGAATTATTCTAGCGTGCCTTCTTAATTGTACTTCTTTCCACTGTTTTCTACGAGTTTCAATCAATGATTACATAAAAACCATAAATACATGTAATTTTGTGTAAAGATTTAAAATTTCGAGTGTTCGTCATTCAATTTTTAAATGACAGGTTGCACTGTAATAAAGTCGCTATGTTGGGGTGCACTTAAACTATCGTCGTTTTTTAAAAATGTTGCTTATAAATGTTAATAATTAATATTTTTAACTTGGTAAACATATTTAAAGTTTACTGATAAATTTAACATGCAAGATTTGCTATTTCATTTCTTTATCTAAAATAATATATAAGCTTCTTCTTCTTATGGTATAGTCCATGTCAGTCCACAGCCTCCTTTCTAGTACACTAGAATCAATCTTTTTGATATCAATGTTCCTCCATGCCACGATGTCAAACTATCCAGCATCTTTTCTCTTGGTCTCCCCTTAACACTTTTCCCCTCTAACATTCCCGTTGTGGCGACATACTCCAGCTCTCCCCTTCTCATGACATGCTCAAATAATGGTAACTGTTCCCGTCTGATAATGAGGTTTTAACGGCAGTAAAAATCTGGCCACCCAGGACAGGTAAAAATGTACGGAAGTAAAGTTACCTGAGAGTAACTTGTGGTTGGAAATATGAAAATAAAAACCGAAAACCGTGGTGCAGTTTAGTTAAAACATCAGAACATATCTACATTGTGTTTGAGAATGGTAATGAAGCTAACTTCACGGGTGTTAAAACGTTAACTGATTCAAATTTAGATAAATAATTCACTCGAAATTAAACATATAGATTGATCAGATTCTAAACAACATTAACTCAAATTTCTTAAATCAAATCTCCAACAAATTAATTAAGTTGTATTTTTCGAACGAAACCCTCCAGAAAAAACTTCCTAATTTGTAATGTGAAAAATAGTTAATAGTGCTAGTATTCTTAATAAGAGGTTAAAGTTGTGAAATAACGTAGATGTGTTAATTTACCATATAATATAATGAAATGATTTTGTTTTGGAGTACAGTTTAATTTTGTTTTAAATAGTAAATTTAAAATAGTTTAAAAAAAAACAGAACCTTGGAGAAGTCTAAATCTACACGCAAACAATTGAAAAATCAAACTTAAGCCAGTTGAAGTTGACAGTTTGTTCAACATTTGATATATTGTTTACTCTCGATTGAACGTACTTCAATATCGTCGAGTCCTTTGCATTCCTCTATCTTATTTCAGCTAGAGTATTGATAATTTAAGTAGGACAACATGTCGATACTTCAAAATTTCATGGACATAGGTAAGAAGGGTGGTTTGACTGGAGCACATTTTAGGAATTATGCAAAACGAGGAGCTGAAAGATTAGAAAAGTTGTTAGAGAAGAAAAGAAGGAAACAACTACAACTATATGTAGCTAACACAATGTTCATCATCTATGACGATGAAGACATAGAAGACACCCTTCCGACTCAACAAGCATGGGTCAATGGAATATCAACGACAGGTATTAGGGATACTTCTTCAGCTATTGTGGGTGTCGATCACAAGCTAATAAACGAAAGTGATTACACGGGTAATATTATTGGTTGCAGAACGTTGGGGGTACCATAGAAACATACAAGACCGCATGGGTCATGATTGATTGCCCATGTTACGAAGGTAAAGTATGTGCAGCAGTATTACCAAACCCTGGTGCTGGGGTAATAGTTGGTAATATCCCGAATGCCAAAGATTTCGTTCAGAAAGTGTCCATCAAACACAAAAATGACGAGACACTCACAGGTACCCAAGTTCACATGACGAAAGAAGAAGAAAATACGCGAGTAGAACAGGGTACATCAACTGTTGACGAACACAATGTAACACAACAGAGTGATAACACAACAGCAAATAATTGTGAACACCAAGATAGTCACAATATGGATGAACCCAAACACGAAGAAATAAATTCTTCTTCGATAAGTATAACTAAGGATCAAAAACAAGTCAAGCGTGATTACATGTCTTGAAATGACATTTTTCTAAAACATCCCAAAAAGAGAACAAAGGTTACACGCACTCAATACAAACAACAGAGACAGCCTACTAAAGTGGTGCCTAAACAACCGCAATGGGATCTGATAACAATAATTATTGCTCAGTTTATAACTTTGGCAAAGTCAATCATATCACAGGTTGAATGTGTCGCCACGGACAGTTAAGTTCGAACAAAGATATATGTTAATTGTACCAGTGCATACATATACGCACAGCTCAAGAAACATTATATAAACGGGTTCATACGAACAAAAAGGCATATCATAAACATGCACACAGAAATAAAGAAGTATAGCACAAATATACACACAAAAGGCAAGAAATATATTACATACATACGCACAGAAGTCAAGAAGTCTGTCACAAACGTACACACAGAAGTCAGGAGGTGTATTACACACATGCACGCTGAAGTTAAAAAGTATGTCACTAACATATACGCACAATTAAAGAAGTACATAGCTTGCGGCATTGCAACTATCTACTCACAAGTCAAGAAAGGATATACACAAACCAGAAAGAAACTTATAAATTGGTTAACAGACACCAAGAAATACACCACAAACACTTGTGCGCAAGTCAAAACAAAGGTAATAAACTTTAGCATACAAACAAAACTATACGTTACGAAGTTAAGAGGGAAATGCAAAGAACATTACACAAAACAAACTACTCTTATCTTTGCTTACTTTGGTTACTTGTCTTACTTCTGGTACAGATTTGCCAAACATACCTCATTGCAAAGTATGCAGTACATATCATACACAAGGGTGAAAATTAAAACATTGTTCCAATCAACAAAGTTACAATGTACAAATATTGGCATGAGTGCAGAAGAAAGATTCTATAGGTTTGAAACAAAGAAAGAGAGAAAGAAATAGAATGAAAGGAAGAATAAAAAGAAAAATTAAAATGGGATGAATGAGAATATTACACTTAGTACACTACAGACACATTAGGGTCTTATTACTTAGTTATTCCAATCTTCTCTCATATGAATCGAGACTTTTCGGAAGGTTCACACTTTC
>OY992876.1:297981081-298033581 GCA_963921405.1 Cepaea hortensis
TTAGCCTTCGATTTGCAGTCCCTCGTATTGTGAGAGGGCGACTTACAAATTGAACACCACTTATCCGACCACGGTCGTTTTGGTGTGGAGGTTGAAGTGCTCTTGCTTCACTCCTTCGTCTTCTCTGAACTATCCTCTGAGGTTTTTACATAAGGTTCCCCCTTCCTGGTTCCTGAGTTTGTGGCTTTCTTCCTGTCATGTTTCTCCTGACTTTTTGTGTTGGTGGAAAGGTTTTCCCCTGCCTCCCCATATGTACCTCGACGAACCGTTCTGCTAATTTTGTCATGAGATCAATACGTTCCGCTCCTTGTTCTCCCAGGAACGTCCTGAGAGGTTTCGACATTTGCTTCTTCAGCTGGTCGACTACCATGAGCTCTTCCAGACTCTCATAGTCATGTGCTAACCCAGCCAAATCCATACACTTATGGAGATAGGATTTTAGACGCAAACTGTAGGCGGCAAACAACTCTCCCGGTTCTCGTTTCGCTGCTCGAAATTTTTTCCTGTAGGTATTGACGTAACCTCGAATCGTTTAAGCAGAGCCTTCTTCATCTCGTCGTAATTGTTCTCATGTCCCGGTGGCAGGCGAGAATAAACCTCATAGCCGGTCCCGCGTAATCCCACGGATAGCTAAAGACACCATTTGTCACGGTCCAGACCCATAGCAACAGACATGGCCTCGAAGCGTTGAAGGTACTGGTCAATCTTCTCCTTGTCCTTCTCGTAGATAGTTAGAGGAAACTTCATAGCATGATAACTATGTCCACCTACTGGTGTTGAGCCGGGGGGAGAGGAACCTCTCACTGCTCCCTCGGTTTCCCCACTAGATTGTCTCTTCAGCTCGAGTTCCCGCATTCGGTACTCGTGCTCCCTTTTCTGAACTTCCTGTTTAGCTTCCAATCTCTTAGCAGCCTGTTCAGCTTCCAGTTTCTTAGCTGCCTGCTCAGCTTCAAATTTCTTAGCTGCCTGCTCAGCTTCAAATTTCTCAGCTGCTTGCTCAGCTTCAAATGTCTTAGCTGCTTGCTCAGCTTCAAGTTCCAGCCTTCTAGTGGCTTGCTCAGTCTCAAGTTTCTTAGCAGCTTGCTCTATCTCCATCCTTCGCAATTCCAACTCTTCCTTTCGATCTTCCCTTTCTGCTTGACGAAGCTCCCTCTCCACCTCCTGTACGTAATCTGTTAGTGCAGAACCCGACAAGCCCATTTCTTCCCACTTTGCCCTTAGTTCTGCCGTAGTTAGTTTAGGAGTGGCCATATTTTAGAGAGGTCAGTCAGCAGGTTGAGTATTAATTATCTCTAAACAAGTATATAGATAATGACTAATTAACAGGTACCTATATATTTAACCACACAGCACAATACAACACAATCACTCAGTGACAAGAGTAGAATTAGGACCACAGACCTAAGTAGACGTGTGAAGTGTGAACAGGCAAGATATGTGTCTTAACCCTCCATCCACATTCACTCTAGCTGGATCCTCACTAATATGATATCTCCGTCCTGTAACTAAGGATCCCGTGTCGATAAATCCCGTGTCGAAAGATCCCCCCTTTGTCGAGAGATCCCGCTGTCAAAAGGTCACGTTTAAGAGAGATCCCGCTGTCCAAAGATCCCGGACGAGCCCCCAATAATGTCGTGAATTCGTTTAAAGTGTCGTCCCTGGAGTGAGGGGAGTCAACACCCACATTATATTTACCCCCTTATCAATATCCGGGAGAATCCACTAGCTTCCGTCCACCACACTCCTTCGGTTCATGGACACCTCTCTCTCTCTCTCTCTCTCTCTCTCTCTCTCTCTCTCTCTCTCTCTATCACTGCCTGATCATGCCCCCTCTCATTCTTCCCCAACGCAACATACTCAACAACTCTTGCTTCTAAAAATTAATACCAATTAATTTATTAAAAGAAAAGTGTAATGTATGTGAGACGTGTATGCGAAGAAAATGTGTGTTGTATATTCTAGTGTAAATGTAGAAATCAGACCACAAAGCTCAGGATCAGAGTCCACTCATCATGGCAAGGATTACACGACATCACAAGAATCAGCACAATGGACCTCACCAAACGCTGCGTCTCTCCCGCCAGACATTGTCCACCTCCAGGAGCTTTGATAACCACGAGGTCTGATCCCCACTCAAATATACAGTCTAGGACTGATACTATTTTGTTCCTAAAAAACTGTTCCTAATAGTTTATAGAAACTGAGACCACACAATTCCTGCACAGTGAAAAGCGGAACACTGCCCCATGAACATGACATTCTTCCTTCTTACGAAATGTTCTAAAGTTTTCACTCTTAAAACAGTCATTGTACATAGTCTCAAATAGATCTCTTAATTTCCCAGATAAAGTCTTAACGTTCTGATGTCCTTGTTAAGTGGAACAAACACTCTCCAATGTTTTGGTTTCATGTAGTGTGAAAATCAATCCCTACTGTTCTAGTAATAAGTGGAATGAACATCAATCACCACTGGTTAATTCACGAATGGTATGAAAACCAGAACGCATTACTATGTTACTGTCCACAGGTAGTGTGAAATATTCTCAATAATGTTCTCAGTATTTATCCTGTGGGATACTTATACTATTCGGCTCCACCGAGCAATGTTTTATCAACTTTTTCTAGCATAGGCCCAGTGAGAAAGTCGCTGACCAATCTTCCTGCACCAAAAATATCCGGGATCTGAATTTTCAATGTTTCTGTGTTCTTCATCCCAACCATAGGGAACCTGTATAATAGAGAACACACCTGGTGAGAGCCGCCCCGTCACTGATCCTTCTTAGATGAGCGTAGGCCACTGGCCTCGCTCAGAAAAATACAGTGAACCAAACTCTGTCAGGGACAGATGAGCCCATCACATAGGTCCGCATCAGGCCAAGACAAGAAAAAAACAAACAAACAGAGTGCGGAACCCTCAGGGAGCAACCCACTGGAATATCCCACCATTGGACAATTTCCCCATCTCCCAATTATTCCCCATTACTTTATTCTCAACTAGCAGAGCTAATCATCACTTCACTACTCTATTCTCAACTAACAGAGCTAATCATCGCACTCTAGCTAGTTTCAACCATGCTATTGCCTAAATTAATTACGCCTAACTACACAATAAGTACTACCTTATGCAACACTGCAGTTCTCCTAAATCACATCTACATTTTGCCATGACAGGCACGTGTAAAATTAACTCTAATTAATCCCGCACACGGTAGATGTTATTAAAATCCATAACTGCAGTGACAGGGCACGTCTGCCTAAGTCCACTTTCTGAGTTACACTAGCTGTAAACAGATCATGTTTTTGTCAAACAGCCTTGAATTGTTCACGTGACGTCTTTGATGTACAACACAGGAGTTCTTAGGGGCATACAACTATTTCATAATTCTCTCCTCTTTGATCCACCAATACAAAAGTTTCTTCCCCTGTTTCAACATATGCCTACAATGTACTGTCTTGTGGCAAACTTTCAACCACAGCCCACTCCCCCCGGTCCCTCTTTGATCCTGCGAGTCGGTAAAATGACCTTGTCATATTTTCTGTCTACCCAACAATTTCCAGGGCCGACGGTACTGTTTCATCTCCCGAGCACTCGGAATAAACAACTGCAGCTGTCAATCAGACTGTCTGTATTATCTGTATCATCTGATTGTTACTCTACAATGAGTTTCACGACAGTAGTGTATAGTATATCTTATTTCCAGAATTGATTCTAGTTTGTATTTCTTCCCTTATGATGTTGGAGCAGTTGAAGATTGTACCCAGGTATTTGTATGTTTCCGTTCTTTTAATGGTCATATTATCTATTTGTACTACATTGTGGTAAATTTTTGGTTTACAAATCACAAGTTCATTTAACTGCCTGTTAGTCATTTACTGCCAATGTAGTACCTTGCGGTGTATGGCAGGGGGGTCTTTGAGCCTGAGGAATTAAGGCCGCCTGGTTAGTGCAGTCGCCGAGAACTTTGCAGGTTAGGATTTTCTTTTTTCCCCCGAAAGAAAAAAATCCCACACCTTACCGAGGATTCGAACCCGGGTTTCCCGAAGGAGAATCCCGCGTTCTAGCCACTCGTCCAACCACTCCTCTGTTCATTTACCAATACATTTCATTTCAGTTTCGAAAATCACGATTAATGAATAAATTTACAATTGTAACTGTTCTTTATAACCAGTTACGTAAGTTCAGATGCCAGTTTATCAATGTCTGGGCACAAATCTGTCGTGCCCAAAGTCATAAGCGCAGCTAGATTACTGTTGGTGAGTCTGGAACGTTGCTTGTTTTTTTTTTATAATGATCATTGAGTAAAATGACTGTTCGCATCTGAAGTCGAGCCAAAACGACAAATGTATCTCTGGGCGAATGAATACAAGTGTTCAAATTATTCGACAGGCAATAGTCGCCAGAATGAATCATATGATGAGTTGAACGTGAAGCAGGCAGCTCCAGAAATTTACATATCAGTGCAGAATTCCATTTTAAATCAATTACTCCGTGCTGGAGGTTTTGCTGTAATTGACAGAGCTTGGTATCAGGAAATACGAACGGATTTATGAAGAGGGCAACATTATTCTCCTCTATTGTGAACTCTTGAAATCTCGACTGAAAGATATCCAGAAGACTTTCAACTTTTACTTTGTACTGTAACAAGTCACATTTCTTTTCCATCACAAGCGTCTTCAGAGTTGGAAACGCCTCTAAAGACCCTTCAGTCAGCTGTCCGATAAACCGTCGTAGTCTCATTTTCTCATCTCATCTCATCTCATCTCATCATGTTCCACTTGTACTTTGCGGTGTCGAGGTAAAATATAAACATCGTGAGAGTGCCCGATTATGGGCTAATATAACAGAGCACCATCTCTGTTAGTAGTTTGGGAGATAGTTGGTGTGAAATAGAAAAGGGTTTGGGAAATGAATGATGCACGTGTGGGCACAATTGAACGAGTTGTTAGGGAAGCTCACGCGTTTTTATACCTGGACTAATAAACGGACACATATACACTTTGGTCGGAGCCTTGACTTCATTTATTACAGTTACCTTCAGTTATATTCAGACTCTCCGTGATCTGCTACAGTCTGAAATGGTGCCGTGACCAGGATACTGATTTGAGCTGTTGCGGCCACAAGCGATCATAGAAGTTGTCATCACAAAACAGAACAATGGAATTCTAGAAGGTAGAAATTATCAAAGGCCACGGAAACTTGAAGTCGTGTATTATTGAGAAGCCAATAAAATAGAATCTGCAAATCTTTCTGATGGAGCTGATGTTCGTTAAAACCGTCACACGAAATATAATATTCTGAGTTGGGGAACAGAGCTGCCATCGTCATTGTCCAGCCTTGGGCACCTGGCCGTTGTTTTTTGGAATATCAATATTCTGCCTTGAAATGTCGTTTTACAGGAGCCGTCCTCGTCCTCATGTCATTGAATTTGACCTTCGTCGCCTGAAGTGAAGTCAGGAGCCGTTATCGTCATCATGTTATTGAACCTGACCTTGGTTGCCTGAAGTGAAGTCAGGAGTTGTGAAGAGTTCATCCTTAATCACGAGAGGTTGGTGGTCAACGCTTATACTGAACCAAGCCATTTGTTCATTCGATTTTCGATCGTTGGCTCTACTACTTGCGAAAATCAACTCCATTCGAGCTTGGTCATAAATGCAGCTATCTTGAACTCTGGCTTATCAAAATGTTACTCAAGCAAAGCGATAACGTTAATGTGGAATCTTCGGAAGCGGGTGGGCATAATAGGTTGCCGTCCTGCTGAAGAAGAGACCCTATTTAAATCGCTTCATTTAGCTAGAGCCGTTTCCAGACGTGCCCTTTTTCGGGTGAAGTCGTCCAAAAGTGCCCTTTTTCGGGTGAAAAGAAGCCACAAGTCTGGGGTGCCCGACCATGGGTGAAATCAAGAGCTCAGAAGTTCTCCTTTCGTTATGGTAGAATAGAGAAACACGACACGCTCGGTTTTTTTTTATACAAAGCCTACAACTGTTACTTCTTCGTTGGACCCGCCGTGGAAGAGGTATTTCAGCCATAACTGGTAATTAAATTAATGTAAGATTTAACTAATATCACATAATCTGGTGTGTTAGATAGGATTGATTAATCTACTAGAACACTTGAACTTTATAAGAAGAACAATTACTTGCGTTCCTCCTTTAATTTAAATATAGTGGTATACTTATTGATATTTATTAATTATAATTGTCAATTTGGTTATAAATTGTATAGTAAAACTATTTCAGCATATTTCAACATGGCAGAGAAACAGGTTTTGTTGACACAGGTGTTAACTGGAGTAGGCACGGCAATAGGTAGACTCAACTCCGCAATAAAACAACAAGGAGTAGGCATGTATGTATAATTATTTGTTGTAAGAATTGAAAACTTGATGCATGTTTTTAAAGAATTGTTCTTTGAATAACCTTTTTGCAGAGTATAGAATAGCGATAGGAAAGCTGCCTACGTAATGAAAACAACATATCATAAAGGCGTGGTGAATTAATATGGATATCTTTTATAGGACGTTAGAACGTGTGACGGAGTTAATGAACAGCCTAAGGATGGACGTAGACAGAATTTCATCTGTGATAGAACTGATAAAGAGACAGACGCTCGAACGAACAGAGCACAAGACAGATATGAGATATTTTGATGTAGACAAGCCCAATAGATGGCAGCCGATCAATAAGAACGATAACAAGAGTGGGTATAATTCTAAAGTTATCAACCATATACATATGAAACCAGATAAGAGAGAGAGATACAGAGATATGGAATGAATCAATACAAAAATTTAGGAATTGGTAATAACCAGAAAAGGAATTTGTATAAGAAACAGTGGTCTTGGCCTTCATATAGTGAAAACGCAAGAGCCCTGCGAGAGAACTGGTTTCAGATCAGACAGTTGCGATATTCAGTAGCAAGGTTGAAAAACAGAGAAGGAAACACAGACAAGATTTTAGGTAGTCAGGAGGTATCTTCAGTCTTTCGTGTCAGACGAGAAAGAGAGACACAGTCGCAGTCAGGCAATAGTGTGGAAAAGAGTACTCAGACATCGAATGATAAAGTAGTAAGGAAAATTCAATCAAAACCAACTGAGTTGAAAGTGACAAAGAGAGACACCGTTGCATTAAAGAAAGACACTGGTACAGAAGTTAGACAACCCAAGACAAAAGACAGCAGAAAGAAAATTAGAAAGAGTGTTAAGACTAGAAACGAAAAAGTTTGCTCATATACAATCATGGATGTAGAACCGAGGAATCTTTTGAGTCGACGTCTTTAGAATCAGAGTTTTCAGACCTCACAGATTTTAGTATAGAATATACACCAGACAGGGATTTAAAAGGAATGAATAGGAACGAGAGGATTGCACTACGAGCAGATCCTGACTCGAAGCGAGATGTTTCCTCGTACGGTAGGATTGCTGGTAGGCAAGCAGACAAATTTTTTGTTAGTAGCTCTTTAGAACAAGATAACAGTATATATGGTAGAAAAGTAGTAAAAGCCAGGAGACGAATTCCTAAGATGGGAGAGAATGATACTTTTATAAAGAAAGATGTTTATCTATTGGAAAGTAGAATACAAAAACAGCAAAAAGCTGAAGAGTCGCTGGAAAAAGCTAGAAGTCTCACGAAGTCGATAAGACCATGGCTATATGGAAATAACAAATACGTGCAGATTTGAGTATTTGGTAACTGAGCTTGGAGTAATTCAAGTTTGATGAGGCTTATACCGGTTCAAAAGTTATATTGCTGTGGAGAGGGTAGTGTGGATGTTATAGCCTGAAAATAGCGCGAAGAAGTAGATCAAGATCATTATTATGAAGTGATGAGGAGGTTAAGATAAAGTGAGTGAGTAGTTGACTGTCGGAGTAGTTTGATAGGTAGGACGGAGAGTAGTGTTTGGTTGTGATGATTGAGCAAAGCGAAAATAAGAAAGCAGTTGAATTGTGAGAATCATGTTGAGTATTGAAGTAATTCGTCTGGTTATTGTTCTTGCATGGGTAAAAGTGTAGACAAACATGTGTGCGTCGGGCTGAAGAAAGAAGCTTTGATAAGTCTTTTGGGGTGGAGCATGGATAGAACGATGTCAGGTGATTAGTAGTAGTAGCGCATGCATGTACGAGGCGTTTGGTATATCTTGTGTCACTGTGTGTGGAAGTGATCGACACGCTTAGGCTGCAGTGAGTAATTGGTAGAATTTTGAATTGGTGTCTAATTTGTTTTCTTGCAAGTAATAGTATAGGTACGTCAGCTTGTCGTGATATGAGAATAATGACGAGAACGAGGTTGTCTGTACATAGTGAGTGCTCAGTGCATATGAGAAGCATAAAGTACGACTGCCGTGCGAATATGTGAAGAGTGGCTGATGGGTGACGCTGATAAAACATACCGGTGATTTTGTGGAGGACAGAGTAAGTGAGTATGCGGAAGTTGGGGGGTAGAGAGAAGATGATTGGAAAGGTGTGACGTCTTTTGTTTGGAATGTGTGGTGTTGGACAGAATTAATGAAAATTCTATGACAGGGTGACAGAAAGAGAGTTAACATTTTGAATGACGTTTCATAAAACAGATTTAGTATTGTTGGCAGAGACATGTCGAAGCAAGAATGCCTGATACAGAGAAATGAGAGAAGATGGTTTGCCCAATCTGAGTGAGGTTTGACTATCATCGCGGTATGAGAACGCTAGGAGAGAGTTGAGGATAGTTTAGAGTTGTTGTGGTGAGATGTTGGAGTTGTTGTGGTAGACGAGAGACTCAAAAGTAGAATTAGTTGTTGGTGCAGTAGATAGATGTGTTGGTGAAGTCTATAGTAAATAGACATTCGTTGATAGTTGTAGCATTGTGGAGAACCGTGGTAAACGGGATGAATGTTGGTACAAATCAAGGGAAACAACTAGATTAGGAAATGACTGTGCTGAGTTGCAGTTTCCCTTACTGAGTAGATGAATTGTGGTGTGCTGAAATAGCCACACTACTTGGAAAATAGAGCAATTTTTGCTGTAGTTTACAGTAATTGTTTGGTTAGTATGTCAACTGCAGTAGTGTTGCAGTGGAGTTAGGTTGTAAAAGATGGAATGTTGTGAAGGGAAATAATCAATGCTTGACTTCCAGAAAAAGTACGGTCAGTTGTTGATTAATGACTTTTGGTTGAGGGGGAGTTATGATGAGAATATAGTATGTAGGTAACATTTTGGGATTAAGGCAGGTTAATAATTGGCCTGGCATTGAGTTGTTGTTTTTTCCCACTGTTGTAAGAGTATATATAGGCATGACTTGTGTTCTTTGAATAGATATGTATTACATTGGTCCGTATAAGAGACCAATGTTGTTTAGTTACAATAAGTAGTTGATTTCTAAGTGTATTTAATTATTATTTCACTATATATAATGTTTTATTTTGAAAAATGTTGGGGATAAACGGTTGAAAAATAGGGAGGGGTGATATTGTTCTGTTCTGATTGTGTCTTCGATTATTCATGAGTTATGCCGTTATTCAAGTTTGCCTCGTTTGAAAATTAGCATGTTACTTCGATCAGTTAATTTTATTATCTGTTTCTTATAATTGAGTTGCCGTTGACCATTCTTAAAATTAATTACTTTTCAGTAAAATAGTTTTTCTTTTGACGTTTAATTGGGTGGAGTTTTAAAACAGAAACTAGTTAATAGAGTCCTTGGGAATTTTGGATGCAGGGTTACATTCAGAAGATGTGGGGCAATTTTAAAACATGGTCTCCATGGGGTCGAAAGTGAATATGGATTTAGTGCCATGTTGTAATGGAAATTTCATAAGCGCCACGAGATTGCTGGTTTTTAGTAGACATGGGTAACGCTTATAATAAGTGCTGCGCCAGACAGCGTGAAGACAAATACAAGGAATTGAATGCCATGTTTTAGTCCTGTAGATATCAATACAAGAGTTGGGGGATTAAACCAGTGGAAGGTTTATAAAGGGAAGTAAGTATGTTCGTGAGAAATGAACATTGTCAGTGTAGAGTGCTGTGGTCACAGCGTACATAGATTAAATGACATGAGGTTTTGGGGGTCCGTGATATATAGACTGATAAAGAATAAAGTTGATTGAAAGCAGTGATGGGTTAGAAGGTCACAGACATGAGTTCAGTAGCGGTATTTTGTTGCTGTTGATAACGGCATAAATTCACAAGTAGAGGTTTTAGGAGATATGCCCATAATAAACGGTTTTGTTGCTGTTGATAACGGCATAAATTCACAAGTAGAGGTTTTAGGAGATATGCCCATAATAAACGGACATTAGTGGATTGTTGAAGTTTTCGACGAGATTAATAAGGAATTCTGATATGGAGTATGCCTGAGTGAAGTATAGGAGAGATTTGGGTATGTTAAGTGATGTGGAGGAGGTCTTGAGTAATAGTGCCCATAATGGACCTTTTGATTTGTGTACTGTCTGTAATATATAGACATTTAGGAGTGAATAATATTTTTTGGTGGTTGATGCTTGATGCTGTAGATATCAGCGCAAACTGTGAAATTTGGAAGATATGTAATTGTTTTAGACTTTATTACATAAAGTCTAAAGGCGACATAGGGGAATAAGTGTGAGTGTGGTTTTTGTGAGGAAGAGTTCTAGTTCTTTGACTTTCCGATGCGCACCGATTCTTTGTCTTTCTATCGTGTGCGAGTGATTTCAGGTTGGTCGAAAGTCAAAGTGGAGAATTAGTAATGTTGAGGTAATACTGTTAGTGATGACGATAGGGAGTTTGAGGTAGTATCAGAAGAGTATGGCGTTTTGAATTTTGATCAGATATTGGTATATATGCTCGTGATGAAAAGGTTTAAGCGGATCGCTTATAAAGAGAAGAAGAAGTATTTCGAAAAGGTACACATATATGTTGTAATGTGTTGTATAAAACTGAGATTTTGTAAGACAGGAATATTATGATGTACCTATATACATGTGGATTTCCTTATGAACTGGTAGTTAGCTATAAGAGACAAGTAGAGAATTGGACTTGAAGGAATAGAAAGGAAGTTTATTAGTTAAGAGGGGGAGAAATAATGTTGGGGTTAAGATTTTAATTAGAATAAGTAGGTTAGGGGTAAGACTTTTTAAGATAAGTCTTTTTAAAGAAAGGGAGGAATATAAAAGAGCACCATCTCTGTTAGTAGTTTGGGAGATAGTTGGTGTGAAATAGAAAAGGGTGTGGGAAATGAATGATGCACGTGTGAGCACAATTGAACGAGTTGTTAGGGAAGCTCACGCGTGACGTCAAGGATAAACATAGGGGAGTCCCAACTCAGCATTCGACTTTGCCAGAAGTGTTTCAACTTACTGTATACGTTTTTATACCTGGACTAATAAACGGACACATATACACTTTGGTCGGAGCCGTGACTTCATTTATTACAGTTACCTTCAGTTATATTCAGACTTTCCGTGATCTGCTACACTAGTCTCATTTTAAATGAAGAAATGTCATCGCACAAGTTTGTGAATAGTTTTTTTCCCTGGATCCTTGCATTTAAAGAGTTTAAATGAGACGTGATGTCCACCAAAAATGCCAGGTCATTAAGCCAGTCATCGTTCAGCAGACATTCCCGTTCTGTAGGCACTTCATTTATTTCAGACAGAAACAGATATAAATTATTTTTCAGTGACCAGAAACGTGACAAAACTTTACCTTTAGATAGCCATCTGACATCACAGTGTAACGAGTATTCCTCGTTCAGGTCTGATAGAAACTGTCTAAACTCACGCCTGTTCAGAGCCTTACTTCGAATTTTGTTCACACGTCTCAGAACAACATCCATGACTTGTTTCAGACTTAATGTCTTCCCACACAAAGCTTCTTGATGAATGATATAATGATATTTTAATATAGTGCGGCCAAGAAACTGTTACAATAATGCTAGACATCCAGACTTTTTACCCGTCAATGCCGGAGCACCGTCGGTGCATACACTGTCCAATTTGGTCCATTCTATGTTGTTTTTCTCTACACACAACTTCAGAGTTTCAAACAGATCAGTCCTTTTAGTAGTCGCATGCATTGATTCAAGCCCTCCCCCGATGTGTCTCCACCTTGCCGAGGTGGGGGAGCTTGCGTGTCCCATCGACCCCATGTGCTTGCCGATGGATGAAAACTACATATCGGACAGCTTATGGGATAGGGGCCAGTCTAAGAGAGACACAACCTGCTGCTCTGCAGGTAGAATGAGGATAGCAGTCAAAATCTTACATCAGGCGCACGATGGCAGAATTTCTTGGTCCGAACAATACTCTAAGGCTCTCTGTCAAGGGTTTAGGCTAAAGGCCGCTAAGCCACAGACCCTCGGATGTGAGAGCCGGGCCGATACCCACCTACCGAAAAATAGAGGTGGTATACAAAGCACGCTACATGCCCAGTTCTGATACTTGTTCGAAGGCTCTCAGCTGGGGGATATGAGGGCCTGGCCGTTTCTCGTTCACTTCTGCACGGAGGTAAAGTGCTGAGCCGGCAGCACATGTAGTCTACCTCGTGAGCGAGTACTAAATGCAGAAAGTGTCCGAGTCGAATGAAATGGCTACGAAAACTGTCTGTATCTAACCCATAGAGTGTAGACAAAAGTGAAAAAACGTCTCAATAACACGAAATAAAACGCACGGCTAGCGAATCCATCGCGTGGTTTGAAGTCAAAAGCAAAAGCTTACCGAGTGGATGCCGCCCGCAGTCTGACCGTTCCTGGTGTGTGCTTGAGCGACCAGTGGCAAGCGAGAAACCCAACACGTGGAAGTGAGGAACTAAAGCAGCCATGAGCAGGACGTCGCAACTCCTTGGGTGAGCCCAGTTTCAGAGCAATATGTGCCGGCTCTGCAATTATGTAAGCCTCCTTGGGTAGCCTTGGAAGGCCCATGGTCTGCCCCTGCCTTCCCTTGAGGGTTATCCGTGATGTCGATGATCGTTCTATTTTGACCAGCTGAGATGTGGGCGACATCACAACAATAAGTCTAACGTGCCTCGAAACCAGAGGAAGGCTAACCTCATTAAAAATGCCTGCTGAAGTCGGAAGTGCCGTCCTACGGGTGGCAAACTAAAAATTGGCACTACGCATTTACGTCCGAGTGAAATGTCTCGTCCGAATGTCTCTCGTGCTAGGAACAGCTCTGACTACCTAGTTTCCGAATGCCGCTCTTGTTCGGAACAGCTCTGACTAGGTAGTTTTCCGAATGTCCGACGTGTCTCTGACGGACACAACGACAAGCACATGTCCGAAAAACTCGCTGAGTGGATATTGACTGCAGACCAGTCTGGTCTGTGCGGGAACGGCCCGGGGCGAACGAAATACCCAATATATTGAAGTGAGGAATTAAAGCAGCCATGATCATAACGTGACGATTCCCACGGAGAGCCCAGCACCAGGGCGTTATGTGCCGGCCCTGCAATTATGGAAGCCACCCTGGATGGCGGAAAATGCCATGGACTGTCCCTGCCTTCCTTTGAGGGACGACCGTTGTCTTCGACCGTTCCAATTTGGCCAGCTGGGTTGTGGACGGTACCGCAAACAGTGAGAGTCTCCCAGGAATGCTACCTGGTCAACAACAACAAAAAGCACACTAAAGCCGGTTGTGTTGGCCTACGGGTTTCGGCCCAAGGGCTCACCCAAGACACACCGCAATCACATCTGAAAAAACACTCCGGATGAACGCAAAGAAGAAGAAGATTCAAGCCCTAGAAGTTCTTCAATGACTTCAAAATTATCGTTTATTGCTCGAACAGAAACTGCGACTTGAGCTGTGTCAGAAATGTCAGTGGATTCATCCACTTCCAATGAAACAAATGTACAATTTTTGATATGTACTGCTACTTGTGTTGTTGTTGTTGTTGTTGTTGTTGTTGTTGTTGTTGTTGTTGTTGGTGGTGGTGGTGGTGGTGGTGGTGGTGGTGGTGGTGGTGGTGGTGGTGGTGGTGGTGGTGGTGGTGGTGGTGGTGGTGGTGGTGGTGGTGGTGGTGGTGGTGGTGGTGGTGGTGGTGGTGGTGGTGGTGGTGGTGGTGGTGGTGGTGGTGGTGGTGGTGGTGGTGGTGGTGGTGGTGGTGGTGGTGGTGGTGGTGGTGGTGGTGGTGGTGGTGGTGGTGGTGGTGGTGGTGGTGGTGGTGGTGGTGGTGGTGGTGGTGGTGGTGGTGGTGGTGGTGGTGGTGGTGGTGGTGGTGGTGGTGGTGGTGGTGGTGGTGGTGGTGGTGGTGGTGGTGGTGGTGGTGGTGGTGGTGGTGGTGGTGGTGGTGGTGGTGGTGGTGGTGGTGGTGGTGGTGGTGGTGGTGGTGGTGGTGGTGGTGGTGGTGGTGGTGGTGGTGGTGGTGGTGGTGGTGGTGGTGGTGGTGGTGGTGGTGGTGGTGGTGGTGGTGGTGGTGGTGGTGGTGGTGGTGGTGGTGGTGGTGGTGGTGGTGGTGGTGGTGGTGGTGGTGGTGGTGGTGGTGGTGGTGGTGGTGGTGGTGGTGGTGGTGGTGGTGGTGGTGGTGGTGGTGGTGGTGGTGGTGGTGGTGGTGGTGGTGGTGGTGGTGGTGGTGGTGGTGGTGGTGGTGGTGGTGGTGGTGGTGGTGGTGGTGGTGGTGGTGGTGGTGGTGGTGGTGGTGGTGGTGGTGGTGGTGGTGGTGGTGGTGGTGGTGGTGGTGGTGGTGGTGGTGGTGGTGGTGGTGGTGGTGGTGGTGGTGGTGGTGGTGGTGGTGGTGGTGGTGGTGGTGGTGGTGGTGGTGGTGGTGGTGGTGGTGGTGGTGGTGGTGGTGGTGGTGGTGGTGGTGGTGGTGGTGGTGGTGGTGGTGGTGGTGGTGGTGGTGGTGGTGGTGGTGGTGGTGGTGGTGGTGGTGGTGGTGGTGGTGGTGGTGGTGGTGGTGGTGGTGGTGGTGGTGGTGGTGGTGGTGGTGGTGGTGGTGGTGGTGGTGGTGGTGGTGGTGGTGGTGGTGGTGGTGGTGGTGGTGGTGGTGGTGGTGGTGGTGGTGGTGGTGGTGGTGGTGGTGGTGGTGGTGGATGAAGGATGACTTGCGCGATGAATTGGATTAAAGTGAGGAAGAGTTGCGCAATTCGTCGACCTCCCTCTCTCGCCTGAGTCCATTTGAATCCAGTGGCAGGACAGAGATGCCACTTGTAACATGACGATGAACATCGTTGGCTAATTCTTCAACTCGCCTGGCCATGGTATTATTAAGCAAAGAAATCTGATCAAATTTTGTTTTACACTTTGTATCGAAAAGCATTCTAGCAGCAATTTTAAGGGAAGGCTTGATTATTTCTTCTGCATCGGTAAACGGCTTTTTTTTTTTTTGCGAGATAACAGAAGAGCGACTTCGTACGACGCCAAAAATCGCACTATTGCTCTGTTCGTTAGCTTTGGTGAAAAATGACTGCTGCCTGGTCAGAGCACTTTCTTGTTTAGCTATGAAATCTTCTCTCAACTCCGAATTGATCGGATATTGAGAATTTATGTCTGAATGTGTGGTCCAGATTAAATTGTTTTGTAACAGAAACAGAAAACCCGCAGATTAAGCAAACTGGTTTACCACCACGGGTAGGCTGGATGGAGAACACGATACATACACACATCGTGATTGTAACTAACTCAGAAATCACGCTGAGGAGGGTGAGGACAGGCAGGCTTCGAGCAGAGTGGCTTGCTTCGCTTCGGAAGTCACGGGTGACAAGCATCGCCTGGATCTTTTCTCCGGGGCATGCTGGTGTGCTGGGGAATGAACAGGCGGACAGATTGGCTGGCTCGGCAAAACTTAATGGAGTATTGATGCATGACAAGGTAGAAGTGGTTGCGGCCTTGTGGGAGCATGTGTACACCTCGGAGGAACAAATGGATCACCATAGTCTGGCAAGAATGGGGCAGCGAGGAGTGACGAGGGGATCTGGCGGACGCTCGACTTTCAGAGGAAGGGCGAGACGGACATATAATCAGATTGCTACTGGAACTATTGGTGTTGGAACTCTTCACTGGCTGCTGAGGATGGGGATGGAGCGCTTATGGGAATGCCCCGAATGCTGTGATGTCGGTTCTTAAATGGATCAATCAATCAATCAATCAATCAATTAATCATAACTATAAATTGCTCCGTTCGGTCTTCGTTGAATTTACGACAAGCAACGTCTTCACATTGTCGCATTTTACCATTGTTTGATTTTAGATATTCCACACTCATGTTTATAGGCCTTAACGGTAAATTTTTATTTGAAAAATATCTAATTTCAACACAGTACTACAGACTCTGCTAAACAGTTGTAATATGCGACAACATGGCGCCTTGCGCACTTGGTCGACAAGGTGTTGCGAAATGAACAGGCGCATTCCATAATATCTTAGCATAACAACCACGAGCAGAGTAAATTATCGTACACTAACTGGGAGCTCCAAGTGCATTTTTGAAATTATTAAAGTATATTATATTAAATAACGCGGCGTGCCATTTTTTGACATCTGGCGAGCCACAAGTGACCCGCTGGCCGTGGTTTGAAAACCTCTGGGTTAGAGAGATCAAATCGTGGCAGAAGTATGATTAATATTATTGAAAAGAAGTATTGAAGATTTCAATTGCAAACCGAAAATAATTCTATGAAATAATTAAGAAAGGAAGCGTAAACAAAACACAATGAGATGTAACCTGCAATAATATAGAACAAGAAGGTAAAATGGATTAAACTCACAAACATCAGCACAACACAACAATGCGTTCTTGTAACTTGAAATAAAATATAACTTATATAGGAGACAACGGAGATGAGCTGTTACGGAGACATAGTGGAAGGATATAATAGGTGTGTCACGGAGACTGTGGTTAAGTGTCACGGAGACATGGCCGATGTGTCGGAGAAATAGTGTAGATAAGTGTCACGGACATAGTGGATTTAATATAGGTGTAGCGGATTAGGTGTGGTTATTGTCACCGCAGAGATGGTGATTAAGTGTCACGGAGACGGTATGTGATACATGATTGTCACGTAGTAATAACTAGGTATATATAGGAGGGTTGTCACGGAGACAGTGTGGGGTATATAGGAGTGTCACGGAGACAGGTAGTTGTCTCACGGAGAGTCATCATCTATTGATGGAAGGTCTGGTGGGTACTTAAAGTACATCTGAGATATATTCTCAACAGTAAATTTTTGTACAAGTTTATAAGAACGGATGCGTTAGGCTCCAGTGCAATCTCAAACATGATTGCTCTACTGCAGTGAGGTAAATGGAAGACGGAAAAGACTAAGAAGAAGTTTAGTGGCCGATGTGTAACATGACACTAAAACATTTAATTTACCTTTCATCTCATCTTGCTTCTCTTATACCTTGCGGTGTCGAGGTGAAGCACAAACAGCGGTAAAGTGCTCATTTATGGGCTTCGTGAATCGATATTCCCAGGGTCTCTGCCCATCGTTTACATGGTCGGCCTCTTCCTCTGGTTCCATTTGGAACATCATTGCTTGTTGTGGTATTTTTGTTTTTGTTTTGCGCTCGCTCGCTTTGACCTCAAGCGTAGTCCATACACACTATAGTAGTGATTGACTGAATTTTGCATGTGGATTAGCTTTCCCTATTAACAGTGTCCCTCGCCATCAGGCGAACCCACTACGACTTCAGAGGTGCTTGTTGTGGTATACTGTAAGTTGATAGCCTAGTTGTATGGCCGAACCATTTTAGTTGCTGTTTTATAATGAAATCTACTACTGCTGTCATCCTCAATGTCATCATCCTGTGGCTTGCCGGCTGGAGTGTGCGATCATGCTTCTCCATAAATTGCGATCTCCGACGGCATGGATGAATTCTTGTGTTGACTCCTTTCCGTGCCACAACACAAGACTGTCAAGGATTTTCACACGCTGTCTTTCCTCTATCTTTGTTGTTGTTTATGTTGCATATCCCTTACAGGAAGTTGCAGTCAACACCAGCATTTTTCAGTTGCTGTTGATGTACTAGGCAAGATTAGGCTCAGTAGTTTGCCATTACTTTCTGAGCGACCGGCTCAAATACCCCCTTTGTTTACCAACTGTTTACCAACGCGGTGCGAACCGCTGCCGATTCTCGCTTAGTTGCGTTACTCACGAGAATATACGGGATTACGCTTTCATTCATAGCGCTGCTAAACTATATAATTATCTGGATGGCTTGGCCACATGGCATGGACGAGACATGAACACTGAGCTGATCCACGACACTGGTGATCGAGTGAAATGGCGAGTCATTACCGCCCACGCTTTCCGGCATGGCCCATGATTGATTGATTGATCTCTTTCTTAAAAGAAAAAAACACGAAAAAAGAAATCGGAAATTCTAATATCTCGAGCGCAACAAAGCACCGAGCGCAGTGTGTGGCACAGACCACCATATTTCAACTGGCGGCAAGCACAGAGATGATAGTATTTCAGCAACCACCAACTTCACTCTGTGTTTTATATATCCGCGAAATAAACGACTTTGTATTCTGTCACGTGGAGCGATTCTTTCTGATAATTCACAGAACGGTATTAAGGATCAGAATATCTAGCCAGGTCGGAGGCGTTCTTCATAGATCTTACTCCCAAACATGCCTAGGTTAAATTCACGCAAAAGAAATTCGGGTAAGTTCCGGAGTTCTCAATGTCTCCACAGTGAATTGAATGTTAGCCGCAATGGATCCCCAATACTCTCTCTCTCTCTCTCTCTCTCTCTCTCTCTCTCTCTCTCTCTCTCTCTCTCTCCTCTCTCTCTCTCTCTCTCTCTCTCTCTCTCTCTCTCTCTCTCTCTCTCTCTCTCTCGCCTTGATTGTACATCCTGTGAGACTGCTGTTCGTCTATATCTTAATTTATCTTCCCACTAGTATCGCACTTACCAACAGTTCAGACGACACCAGATTAAGCAACCATGTTCTTGAAAAAGTCAACAGCTTCACATACCTAGGAAGCAAAATGACATCTGCAGGGGACACAACATCAGAAATATTATCTAGAATCTCATTGGCATCTGGTGCCTTCAATAAACTGTCAAACATCTGGAAGTCAAAGTCACTCAGCCAACATACGAAACTTAACATCTTCACCTCTTGTGTGATTCCAGTGCTAACGTATGGATGTGAAAGTTGGAAATCAACGGTAGCTTTAGATAAAAAATTAGACAATTTTGAGAACAAATGTCTTAGAAGAATTCTAAACACCCAGTGGACAGATTTCAAAACCAATGCGCAAATAAGACAAGAGACTAAGCAAGATATTGTATCCAATTTTATAAGAAAACGCCGTTGGAACTACATCGGCCATGTACTCAGAATGGACAAGACAAGACTTCCCTACCAAACCCTCATATGGTCACCAGTAGGGAAAAGAAAACGGGGAAGACCAAGAGAGACCCTGCGTAGAACCATCATCAGAGAATGCTCATTCAACGGCCAAGTGAACATCCGTTATCTACAACAGGTAGCAGCGAACCGCCAGACGTGGAGAGCTATGACTTCTGCCCTATGCGCGACTTAGGCTCAAGAGGAAGGGCTAACTGACTAAGTATCGCAGTCTATCGTTTTAGCAGACGATAGTTTCTTACGAAGTGCTTCTAACAAGACACAATAACCACAACTAATGGGGTAGTGAATGTTATACCTCTCAATAGCACACAGTTTGTTCTGAATTGTTGAATCCTTGTGTTGCTCATGCAGCGTGATCCCCCTCTCGGTCTGCCTAGTTTACTTCAGAGGAAAGTTAATTCCAATACATATGGTACAAGCCAAACTGCAGAAACTGCCATATCAGCAAAACAATGCTCGAACTGTCAGCCTGTCGTCGCTTCGATCTTATACCAGTTTCTGACTAAGGTTTAGGGTCTGCTCTGCCCTGCCATAACATTTCATCTTTGTGGTGCATTTTCTCTGCCTAGGAGTGATTGATTGATTGATTGATTGATTGATTGATTGATTTAGGAACCGACATCACAGCATTCGGGACATTCCCTAGGATAAGGTATGTACCCTCCTATATCGTCCTTCCGCTGTTGGGGTGTCAGGTTTAGTGAGCGCCGCCTAACATTCGGCGCTAACAGGAAAGGTTGTGCTATATCCACTGTCTTACCGTAGCTCAGTCATATCTGACTAAGACTTTAGACCGACACAGTACTCAATAACGAGTATCAAAGAGTGTGACAGACATTACATGATTAATATTGAATTTAAAGTAGTGTTTAAAGGCGAAACAAATCGACTACATTGAAGGGTCATCTCGTTTATTTTTATGTCCGCTCATGATACTTTTCGCATTTTCATAAGAAAACAAACATAATTATGTTGCCAATAGATGTTTTCTCAGATTGCCTGCTTTTTGTCCTTACGTTTCAATCAATCAATAAATCTGGTGCCGTCTCCGTGGTGAAGGTTTGCCGCATGGATGGAAAGTTATTCAATCTCAGAAGGTTAAAAGCTAAAACCAAAACTAATAGCGACACTATCAGAGAGCTTCTGTTTGCTGACGATTGCGCTCTATATGCCAACTCAGAGGCAGACATGTAACACGATGTTTTAGCTTTCTCATGAGCCTGTGCCAACTTTGGGTTCAATATTAACTTGGAGAAGACTGTAGTTATGTACCAGCCAGCTCCAGGGAATAATCACACCGTGCCGAATATAAAGGTGAATGGTCATAGACTAAGTGTTGTGGACAAATTCACCTATCTTGGTAGCACTGTATCACAAGCTGCCACAACTGATGACGGAGTGAATGCAAGGATCTCCAAGGCCAGCGCGGTCTTTTGCAGACTGTACAAGAATATGTGGGACAGAAATGGAATAAGCCTGCAAACAAAGCTGAAAGTCCACAAAGATGTCATATTAACCACACTTCTATATGCTTGTGAAACCTGGACTGTTTACCAGCGACTCATCGGGAAATTAAGCCACTTCCACACAGTCTGTCCTAGGAAGCTATTGAAGATTAAAAGGCAAGACAAGATCCCAGACACTGAAGTTCTATGCCCAATACCAACACTCTACTAATGAAGATTCAGATTCACTGGGCTGGTCACTTGACTCGCATGCCAGATCACAGGCTCCCTAAACCAATTTTTTTACGGCGAGCTGAGTTGTTGTAAACGCTCCCAAGACGGTCAGAGGAAACGCTTTAAAGACACTCCGAAGCTCTCACTGAAAGCTTTTGGAATTTATCACGACACTTAGGCGACTACTGCCAAAGACCGAAATTCGTGGCGTACATCATTCATCATCATCATCATGTGCCATGCCGGTAAGCGTGGGCGGTCATGTTTTACCATCTCACTCGATCACTAGATTCGTGGATCAGCTCTGTGTTTCTGTCTCGACCATGCCACAAGGCCAAGCCATCCAGGTACTTGCTTCTAGGTCTTCCCCTTGGTCTGCTCCCCTCGATCTTACCAGTTGTCACCAAGTTCTCCAAATCATTTCTTCTCATAACATGCCCAAAAAATTGTGACTGTCTAGTCTAAAGTCTCTAATCAGTTTACGATCTTCATTTGTTTCTTGAAGGACTTGTTCATTGGTCTTTCTGGCTGTCCATGGTATTCTTTGCATTTACAGCACTACTACAACCCATATTATTACAGCACTTCTACTACAGCACTACTACTCGTGTTACAGCACTTCTACAAGCCATATAGTTACTGGATTTCTACCAATCACATTATTACACCATTTCTGCAAGCCATATTGTTACAGCACTTCTACAAGCCATATTATTAAAGCACTTCTACTGGCCAAATTATTATTGCACTTCTATAAGCCATATTATTACAGAACTTCTACAAGCCATATTATTACAGCACGTATACAAGCCATATTATTGTAAAACTTCTACAAGCCATATTATTACAGTACTTCTATAAGCCATATTGTTACAGCACTTCTACAAGCCATATTATTAAAGCACTTCTACTGGCCATATTATTATTGCACTTCTACAAGCCATAGTATTACAGCACTTCTACAAGCCATATTATTACAGCACGTATACAAGCCATATTATTGTAAAACTTCTACAATCCATGTTATTACAGCACTTCTACAAGCCATGTTATTACAGCACTTATATGAGCCATATTATTACAGCACGTATACAAGCCATATTATTACAAACATTCCACAAGCCATATTATTACAACACTTCAGATCATTTTTCTGTACAGGCTGTACCAAGATTGTAACACTTAAATTCAAACAGTGGGTGTCTGATGTGACGAGCGTGCTGGATCGGCCGACCACCGCTTTAACTGTGTACGCCATTGGGGTTTTCTTCAGTACTCTTGCCAGCAAACAGGTCAAACATGTCTTCGAAGTTATGGAGTTTTTGGGGGTGAGTAGATACAGGAACAACTAGGGTTAGAAATGAATATTCAGAAGACACAGATTATGGTCGTCACTGGGAAGAAGGAAGTACCACAATGTGATATACGAGTAAATGGGCATATTCTTAAGCAAGTAAATCGATACAGTTATCTCGGCACAGTCATAACATCTTATGGGAGATGCCATGAAGAGATTAGAACAAGAATTGCCATTGCGAAGGTAGCCGTTTGCAAGATGAAAAACATACTGACCAATAAAAGGATATCAATTGAAACGATAAAAATAGTGTTGAAGTTCTACATAGAACCTATACTTTTGTATGGATGTGAAGCGTGGACAATAAGCAGTCAAGCTGAAAAACAGCTGATGGCTGTGGAAATGTAGTTTCTTAAGAAAATGCAAAGAATACCATGGGCAGACAGAAAAACCAATGAACAAGTTTTTCAAGAAACTAATGAAGATCGTAAACTGATTAGAGTCATTAAACGTAGACAGTCAACATTTTTTGGGCATGTTATGAGAAGAAATAACTTGGAGAAATTGGTGACGACTGGCAAGATCGAACGGAAGACCAAGAGGAAGACCGAGAAGTAAATACTTGGATGGCTTGGCCACGTGGCACGGTCGAGACAGGAACACGGAGCTGATCCACGACTCTGGTGGTCGAGTGAGATGGCAGAACATGACCGCCAACGCTTATCGGTATGGCACGTGATGGATGGAGAGACAGGTCGAATGGATTACATTGGTTAAAGTGAAACAGGCAGAATGATTGGTTGGAGGTGAAAGGGATTGACTGATTGGTTAGTTGAGTTCCTCGATAGTTGATTGGTCGATTCAAGAACAGGCGGTTAATTGGTTGGTTTGAAACAGAGATGCTGATTGACTGAAGGTGTGATAGATACATAAATGCATCAGTTGATTGTTTAGTTGGTTGAGTGGCTGATTAGTTGGTTGGCTGATGGACAAGAGGACGAGTTGATTGATTGGTTTGAAACATATATGCTATTTTCTTGAAAGCGAGTAAACGCATTAATTCATAAGCGTAAATTTGTTGTTGATTGGTTGGTGGTTTCTTGGTTGTGGTTGGTTCTGGGTAAAACTGGGGCGACCATCGCCGACCCAGCGCGTCCACTGGTGGCGGATCGTGGAACGGCCTCTAGATATAGAGGTTAGCTGCGAATATCGAATAAGCAGCCGCGGACCAACTGGCGGTGGGCACAGAGGGCGAGGCAGGATCTCAGGGTGGGATCTGAGTTCCTTAGAAAATACCTCATATGCTCGGAGACGTGCCTGCCTGAGCAGGATGAGGGCAAGCAAGCTTCGTGCAGAGTGGCTTGCTTCGCTTCGGAAGTCACGGGTGACAAGCATCGTCTGGATCTTTTCTCCGGGGCATGCCTGTGTGCTGGGGAATGAACAGTCGGACAGATTGGCTGGCTCTGCAAAACTTGGTGTAGTATTGATGCATGATAAGGCAGACGTGGTTGCGGCCTTGTCGGAGCACGTGTACACCTCGGAGGAGCAAATGGATCACCATGGTCTGGCAAGAATGCGACAACGAAGGGTGACGAGGAGATCTGGCCGACGATCAATGCTCAGAGGAAAGGGGAGACAGACATATAATCAGATTGCTACTGGTACTGTTAGTGTTGGAACTCTTTGCTGGCTGCTGAGGATGGGGATGGAGCGCTTATGGGAATGCCCCGAAGGCTGTGATGTCGATTCCTAAATCAATCAATCAATCACTGGTTGGTTGATTGGTTAGTTCAGTGGTTCTCAACCTTTTTTGGCCCGTGCCCCACTTCACCATATTTTCATAACGTCATTCCCCCCTTTCGTATTTCCTACCTAAAAATCCCCCCTCCCGCACCTATACGTTATACGTAATAATGGAAGCACATACTAAAACAAGTCTAGGCGTCCACATAAAACGTGATTTGTGGGTCTACTTACTTTATAAAATGAATTTTAGAAAGGTGAGACGTACAGAACCGTAAAGTATGAAGGGAAAAACAAGATCAAGTAATCGGTTCTTGTATTAACGCGATCTTGAAATAATTTTCATTCCACCCCTGGAAACCCCAAAATTCCCCCCTGGGGGTGGGGGGAGGGAGGGAAATTCCCCACCGGTTGAGAACCACTGGGTTAGTTGATTCATTAGTTGAATGGTTGGTCGGTCAGTTGGTTTGAAGTGAGGCAAACGAGCGATTGCCTAGGAAAGAAACAGAGCTTTCGATTGAAGGCGAAACGTATTTACTGATTAGTTGAAGATACAACGGCCATTCTGACTGGTTATAGGTGAAAATGCAGAGATAACGTCCAACTGGTTGGATATGGAACAAACAAATTGATTACTTGGAAGTGAAACATACTGGCAAGCTTTCCCTATTACCATTGCCCCTCGTCATCAGGCGAACCAACTCAGACTTCAGAGGTACTTGTAATTTGCTTCCCCGAGTCAAGGACGAGAAGTCAACATTTTAGTCCAACTGTCCGGTGTAGGGATTTTAACCCCTTACCTCAGCATAAGCAAACTGTATGTTTAGCTGAATTATTGGTGCGATATGAGCCAGAAAGATTGCATGCTTGGAAGTGATTAGTTTAATGAGAACCAAACAGACTCTTCATTCATAAGTGCTCCCTTGCCTTTTCATAATTTCAACCGAAGCTTGCAGTTCAAATCCCAAACGGTTTCATGCAGAACTTGATGGCGGCGTTCTTGTTCATCTTCGTGTGGCTGGACATCATGGTGTTTAGTGATTGCGCAAGATGGCTGAAACACTTTACCAGCTGGGCATGGAGGTAATCAATTCAACTCGCTGTAGACTAAACCAATTCCCCTCTTGGTGGTTGGCCGCATCAGAATATGATAGAATGTTCATGGACGTTTTTGTTGTTGTCCCAGGCGGTTGTTACATTTATGTTAGAGTCAAAGTTAGTGGCCTGTCCTTTATAGGACGTTGCAGTTAACCCCAGCTTTTATTGGCTGTTTGTGATGTACTATGCAATATTAGTTCAATAGTTTTCATTCTATTAAAGTCGATAAAACAAAGAAATTTGAAATATTTTGGTCACGTGAACGTCATGAAAGTTTGGAGAGAACAATAATATAGGGGTATATGCCTGGGTTCGCCTTAAGACTGATCATCGCAAGACAAGGACAGATACATTAAAATTAGCAACATGGAACGTCGGGACGTTAAACGACGACGAAAAATTAGAGAACATAAAACAAGAAATAGAAAGAGAAAAAATTAATATTCTAGGGATGTGGGAAACGAGATGGACAGGAGCAGGCATCAAGATAGATGAAGATTTTAAGATTATTTATTCTGGAGGTGAAGACTGACAAAGGGGAGTGGCTATTATTTTGGACCGGAAAACATCAAAATCTGTTCAAGGATATTGGGCCGTGTCGGACAGAGTTCTACTAGTTAAATTGAGTGGCAGACCTTTTAGCATAAATGTTATTCAAGTATATGCCCCAACAGGAGAATCCAGTGAAGATAGTGTAGAGGAATTTTATAATGACATAGAGTCTGCCTTAAAGAAATGTAAAAATTCAGAAATAAACATCATAATAGGAGACTTCAATACAAAAGTAGGAAATCAAGGTGATAGATACACAGTAGAAAACTATGGTTTAGGAGAGAGAAATGAAAGAGGATACAGACTCGTAGAGTGGGCAAAAGAACAGGAAATGATTGTAGGAAACACCTGGTTTAAGCAAAACCCTAGAAGATTATGGACATGGAGGAGTCCTGATAGCAGGATCAGAAACCAGATTGACTACATTCTGATTAGCAAAAGATTTAGAAACGCACTAACAATAGCAAAAACAGTTCCCAGTGCTGATTGCTATAGTGACCACAGACTACTTACAGGAACACTGAGGATAAAGTTGAAGAAAGTCAAATATATAACAGGAAACACTAAATATGATTTGTGTACATTGAGTAAGGACAAGGAAATACAAAACAAATTCAACATAGAAGTACAGAACAGATTTGATATTTTGTCTGATCTAGAGATATTATTCCAGGATGTGGATGATCAATGGGAAATGTTGAAGAATTCAATCAGTTTGGCTGCAGAAACAACTATTCCAAAATTAAAGAAGGTGGGTCGTAAGAAATGGATGACAGTAGAATATTTACACCTAATGGAAACAAGAAGACTCAACAAAAATAATCCTGCCAAATATGAAGAAATTCACAGACAAGTCAGAATATTATGTAAGGAGGCAAAAGAAGCATGGCTTGAGGAAAAGTGCTTAGACATTAAAAAACAACACAACGGTCAAAATACCAAATTAGTGCACAAAAGAATTCAGGAACTTACTAATAAAAGAACAAGTACATCAACAGGCTGTCTAAAAACGAAAGATGGCAAAATCATAATAGAAAAAGAGAAGATTCTACATGTATGGACATATTATGTGAAAAACCTTTATAATGATAACAGAGAGGAACAGTATGATATTAGATTTAATAATGAAGGGCCGCCAATTTTGAAGATGGAGGTTCGAAATGTTCTTAAGCATATGAAATCTGGCAAAACCCCAGGTGCAGATAACATCACAACAGAAATGATTAAAGCTTTTGAAGAATTTGGACTAGATCATGTCACCAGACTGCTGGGCACATTATATGATACTGGAGATATACCTTCTGAATTGTGTAACTCTATATTTATTGCAATCCCAAAGAAATCAGGAACCTTGGAATGTGATCAACATAGAACAATTAGTATAATGAGCCACATCACACAGATTTTGCTACGAATTATCATGCAAAGAGTGAAGAAAAAAATACAACCTGAAATAGGGGAAGAAGGGTTTGTAGAAGGAAAGGGTACAGTAAATGCTGTGTATATGCTGCGAACAGTTATTGAACGTTCTATAGAATTAAACAAAGATATACAACTTTGCTTTATTGACTACACAAAGGCTTTTGATAGAGTTAGATATGTCAACATGGTAGATATGCTTGCAGATCTACAAATTGATGGGAAAGACATTAGACATATAAAAAACAAATAGGATTGATAATGAAGTGGGACAATATCAACCTATTAGGAGAGGTGTTAGGCAGGGATGTGTAATGCCTCCAGATATTTTTTCCCTATACAGTGAAAATATTTTCAGGAATGTAGAAGATATAAATGGAATCAGCATTGGAGGACGAAACATCAATAACATTAAATATGCAGATGATATAGTATTGATTGCAGACAATGCACAAGATCTACAACAATTAGTAGACGCAGTTGTTGTACACAATGAGCAGCTGGGGTTAGAATTAAATTGTAAGAAGACACAGGTTATAGTCGTCACTAAGAAGAACGTAGTACCACAATGTAATATACAAGTAAATGGGAATATTCTTCAACAAGTGAATCGGTACAATTATCTCGGAACAGTCATAACATCTCATGGGAGATGCCTTGAAGAGATTAGAACAAGAATCGCCATGGCGAAAGTAGCCTTTAGCAAGATGAAAAACATTCTGACCAGTAAAAAGATGTCAATTGAAACGAGATAAAGAGTGTTGAGGGGATACATAGAGCCTGTTCTTTTGTATGGATGTGAAACTTGGACAATGTGTAGTCAAGCTGAAAAAGATCTGATGACTGCAAAAATGTGGTTTCTGAGGAAAATGCAAAGAATACCATCGACAGACAGAAAAACCAATGACCAGGTACTACAGGAGACAAATGAAAATCCTAAATTGATTAGAGAAATTAGACGTAGACAGTCAACATTTTTTGGACATGTTATGAGAAGAGGAAGACCGAAAGGAAAATACCTGGATGGCTTGGCCACATGGCATGGACGAGACAGGAACACTGAGCTGATACAAAACGCTTATGATCGAGTGAACTGGCAAGTCATGACCGCCCACGCTTTCCGGCATGGCGCATGATTGATTGATATGCCTGGGAAGAGAGGAAGAGAAAGGCCAAAGAGAAGATGGGTGCAGGATGTTGCGGATGATATCCAGAGGGAGTATCGGACGCGGGTCGTCTTGTTTATGACCAAGAAGTTTTCTGGTAGGTTGTTATGGGTGCGAGGTTCTGAAATGGACATGCTACTGAATGAATGAATGAGTTTGCCATTCGGTTGGAGTCTGTTGACAATGAAATACTTAAAAACATGTGCAGGAAACATGACCAGCCTGTGCTTAAGACTCCAAAGTGCTTATATTAATTAGTGAGTTAGTAAGTTAGTTAGTTAGTTAGATAACTGTTTAGTTAGTAAGTTAGTTTGTTAGATAACTGTTTAATTAGTTATTATGATTTTTAGATAATTGTTTAGTTAGTAACTGATTGATTGATTGATTGATTTATGAACCGACATCACAGCATTCGGGGCATTCCCATAAGCGCTCCGTTACCATCCTCAGCAGCCAGCTAAGAGTTCCAACACTAATAGTACCAGTAGCAATCTGATTATATGTCTGTCTCGCCTTTCCTCTGAGCATTGATAGCCGGCCAGATCTCATCGTCACCCTTCGTTGTCGCATTCTTGCCAGACCATGGTGATCCATTTACTCCTCCAAGGTGTACACGTGCTCCGACAAGGACGCAACCACGTCTGCCTTATCATGCATCAATACTCCACCAAGTTTTGCAGAGCCAGCCAATCTGTCCGCCTTTTCATTCCCCAGCACACAGGCATGCCCCGGAGAAAAGATCCAGACGATGCTTGTCACCCGTGACTTCCGAAGCGAAGCAAGCCACTCTGCACGAAGCTTGCTTGCCCTCATCCTGCTCAGCATGCTTTCTGAGTCAGTTACAATCACGATGTGTGTGTGTGTATCGTATTCTACATCCAGCGGAAAGCTGCACTGACCGCCTCCACCTCCATCCATTCTTAAGCCAGATGTTGTGGTATCATATGCCAGGCTCTCCTGCACCAAACGGTGACCATTAGCTTTTGCTAAGAACCCTCAGGCACTTTTCCTGTCTCTCAACATCGAACCATCTGTGTATATAATCACATCACCCGGGCGAGCATTATCCTGAATTAATTGCTGAATTTCCACTTCCGTGGCCCCTGCTGGCCACTCCCTGCACTCCCGGCTCAATGTGATTATAATTTTGCACACGTCTGACTGCTTCGCTGGCACTCTGACCCACTCCTCTCCTCGCCTAATGTTCTCCAAGATGCACACCTGTCTGATCGTATCCTCCGCCTGAGCCATCCATGGTTTTCCTCTTATCAGTCTCTGACCCTTAACTACGTCCAGCGCCTCATGCAACGGGTGATCTGTGTCAGCAACAAATCCGAGGTATGCTTTCGCCTGCATCACTTTGAGCCTACCAGCAACAGTCGGCACACCAAGGATATAACGCATACACTACTGGGGTGTCTCTAGTGCATCCCAGAATAACCCGCATAGCTTCGTTCTGTATGCGCTCTAATTTCACCAATTAGTCACCTAGTTTGTTAGATAACTGTTTAGTTAGTTATATTGTTTGTTAGATAACTGTTTAGTTAATAAGTTAATTTGTTAAATAACTCTTTAGTTAGTTATTTTGTTTGTTAGATAACGAGTTAGTTAGTTAATTAGTTAGCTAGTGAGTGAGTGGGTGGGTTAGCTATATTGTTTGGTAGATAACTGTTTAGTTAATAAGTTAGTTTGTTAGATAACTGTTTAGTTAGTTATTTTGTTTGTTAGATAACGAGTTAGTTAGTTAATTAGTTAGTTAGTGGGTGAGTGAGTGAGTGAGTGAGTGAGTGAGTGAGTAAGTGAGTTAGTGAGTGAGTGAGTGAGTGAGATAACAACTTATGTAGTTAATTAATGAGTGAGTGAGTGAGTGAGTTAGATAACGATTTAGTTAGTTAGTGGGTGAGTGAGTAAGATAATGATTTAATTAGTGAGTGGGCGAGCGAGTGAGTGAGTGAGTGATACAGAAGCCACAAACAGTGAGATTTCATGCCTGGCAAGTTCCGCTGCATCTCATCAGAGTTATATGTCATTGATTGGCACATGCCGTCTTGACAGACGATAGTTTGTTACGTTGTGCTTCAAAAATAGGCACGACAGCTACACTTCTATATAGTACAAACCTGGGCTGGATTGTACAGACCATGAATTGACCATGCAGCATGATCTCTCTCTCTCTCTCTCTCTCTCTCTCTCTCTCTCTCGGCCTGTCTACTTTACTTCAGAAGCTCTTGTATCACCAAAACAATGCTCTAATTATCTGCCTGTTGAAACTTCTATTAGCCGGACTCCCTGGCCTAGGGGTTAAGGACTTTGTTCGCAATCCTGTATACTCTTGTACGAAACACAACTGCGTGAGATTCAGCAGCGGATAGCGTCGCGTGGTTACTTACGGAAGTATGTGACCTGGTCGTTCAGAAAGCAATGTCAAACTAATGAACGTAAAACTTGCCAAGACATCAACAGCAACTGAAAAATGCTGGTATTGACTGCAATGTCATGTAAAGGATGTGCAAACAAAAAAGAGGCTTCGATTATAGGCCAAACCTGATACCCCACACTGTACCAACGGCTTCGGGCGAAGGAGCGCAGTTGGGAGGTGTAGTGTAGCGTCAGCTACGATGATAACGAATCTATCAAAGTTGCTGCGGATAGACTTTCTAAGAATAGAAAAATAAGTCACGGGAGAAGACAAGACTGAATAGCTCGTAATTTTAGACGGAGTGAAGGTCCCAGAACAAGTCTAATCTTCTGACAGTGTTCAGGCAGACAGGAATGGCGTACAACTATACTTGTATGATAAAGACAGTCTGCCAAGGTTGTCTAGCTACGTGCCTGTAATAAAAAAAAAAAAAAAGCTCGAGCCCCCAAAACTCTAATCTCTCTCACCGACACGGAGAAAGACAGTAAAATATTTAAAAGAGACAAACTTTCGTATCTTCTCACTCTACTATGACTAAGGGTACTAAGTAAGGTAACAACTAGCGGTTGTAAATTTTAGATCAAATAAGACACGTTGGGTGCTCCACGGGAGTCAGCCCTGTACATGGATAGGGGTTTACAATATCCTCACCTATATTATTATTATATCTTGTGAGGCTCTTGCATCAACTAAACTTTGTAATCACTGAGGTAATTTTGGCCTGAATTATGTAGATGGTGGTGGCCAACGGGAAATCGTGGCCACTTATCTTGTACTTCTTGGTTGCACAGTGGGTGTAAACCCTATTTAGTAGGCATAAGTGAGATGGTGGTAAGTGATGCTTCACAAAGAGTCACACAGGTTGGCGCATCTAAAGCTTGGCGCAGTAGGTGTCAAATTCTTCTAATCTTCTGACCACACTTGGGTACGAAAACTGCCCTAAGAATCTTTAATATATATATATGGCCGTAATACGTGCCAAAGATAAAACTCTTAACATTTTGTAAGTATTCTATAGAGCCTAGCGACTAGCAGATGTTTCTACACCGATGTCTGGATTGCAATAGGCCGAGTTTCGCTATCTCTTCCCTGACCGGAAGTGGTCGTGCCAGGGAGTTCGTTGTCGTAATTTCTCCGACCAAATTGTGAAATATTCGTAGCCAAATTTATAGATTTGGCTGGGTACACTACTTTGTAAATTAAGCCTCTCCTCGTATACTAATGTAACGTATTCCTTCATATTACATTCATAACATTAAATAGGAGTTGATTTAAATTATAGACAGGTACTATCTATACATAGATATATAAGAATAAAAACGAATATAGATTCTTCTATAATTACATAAGAATTTTAAAGAGACTTTACTCCAATTTAATCAAAAGATGATGGGGAAGCTGGAGACTTCTTCACATGTGCCCACCGTTGAAAGTAAAGTTCGAGAATTCGGAGTTTACTCCAGCCAGCACACTCATCAGATTTTGTTGGCACTTACTCCAACAACCCTGGGACATCTGAACCCGTCTCCCCCTCTTCTTTAGTAGAGCAATGCCTACTTAAGATATCCGCCCCTACATTCTGACTATCTGGGATGTATTCTACTCTAAATGCGTACGGTTGTAGTAGCAAAGACCACCTCATTAATCTGGTGTTCAGTTGTTTTGATGATGCAAGAAACATCAAGGGTTTGTGGTCACTTTGCACGGTGAATTCTGTCCCATCCAAGTACGGTTGGAACTTCTGAATAGCCCAGACCAAGGCTAAGCACTCCTTCTCAATGGTAGAGTAATTTTTCTCTGCCACATTGAGCTTACGGCTAGCGTACGCCACAGGGAATAACATTTCTGCCTGTTACCGGCCGTGTTGTAAAAGTGTCGCCCCAATTCCCACATTGCTCGCGTCCGTCCTCAAGGTGAATGGGCGAGACAAATCTGGTAACTGTAATATGGGTTTATCTGTAAGCTTGTCCTTCAATGCTGTATATGCTTCTTCGCATTCCTGAGTCCACTTAAGTTGCTCTGGTGCCCCTTTCTTTGTCGCATCAGTCAATGGTGCCACAAGGACATTAAAGTTGTTGATGAATTTTTGATAAAACCCGCCCAAAGATACAAAGGATCGTACATCATTCTTTGTCCTGGGTCTGGCCGCTTTCACCAACTTATCAATATTCTTCTGTTCCGGGAGCATATGTCCTTGCGTTACAGTATGTCCCAAGAACTCCAACTGTCTAAAGGCGAGCTGACATTTAGTAGGTCTAGTGGTCAATCCCGTCTCTGCTAATCTTCCCAACAGCCTGTCGAGTGACTGTAGATGGTCCTCAAACGTTTCTGACGCAATGAGGTTATCGTCTATAAAGTTGCTAATGTTAGGATCTTGTAAGGGTTCTAACAGTAACCTCATCATGCGGGTGAATACCACCGGCGCATTGCTTAACCCAAACGGTAATACACTAAATTCATAATGCCCATCTGCGGTGCTGAAGGCTAGATATGGCCGAATTTCTTTCCTGACCGGGATCTGGTAATAGCCCTTGCTAAGGTCGATTTTTGAAAAATACTTAGCCTTAGTTAGTTTGGCAAATAACAGTCCCTGGTCGGGTAAGGGTTCAGCTTGGAATTCTGTTACCCCATTTAATTGGCGGTAATCAATACACAGTCTATGCTCGCCACTGTTTTTTTTAATAGTACGACACTGGCGCTATACGGTGATTTGGATGGCGAAATAACCCCTTCCTTAAGAAGATATTTTATTTCTTCCTGTGGCGCGTCCCTATCCGCGTATGGAACGGGGTAGCGCTTTTGGCGGACTGGGTCCGTGGTGCTGAGTTTCATGTCGAACTCGACCGGTTTTGACCGGCCGGGCTTATCTGTTAGCACTGGGGCGTGAGATCGTAGAACTCGTCTCATCTTCTCTGACTCGGACGTCTCCAAGTCAGGGTTGATGAAGACATCGTTCAGTGTCTCCTGAGGTTTTAGGGGATACTCCACCCCTGAGTCGTCTCCACCTTCGACCTCAGTTGCCACCGACAATGCCATCAAATGTACCGGTTGGTCACCTACTCGTTCCACATATTTCTTTAATAAGTTGATATGGAAGATTTTGGGTTTACCCCTAAAAGAAATTTTATAATTAGTCCAGGACACCTTCTCTAGTATGGGGAAAGGACCCTGCCAACTAATTTCCAGTTTATTATTCCACTGGGGGCAATAATAACAAGATCTTGTCGCCTACATCTAGCGATCGCTCTGTTGCCTTCTTTTTGTAATAGGAGGCATGTTTTTTTCTGGCTCGTCGGAGATTAGAATTGGCTAATTTCCACCCCGTTTCCAGTTTTCTTTTTAGCTTCCCTACATAGTGGGAGGCGGTGATGACTGTTTCATAAACTGTCTCTTCTGTCCAGGTTCTCATCAAGGCCTCTAATGGTCCTTTATTAGGCCTACCAAATAGTAACGTGGCCGGTGGGAGTCCCGTGGAAGCATGCGGCACCTCCCTGTAAGCGAAAAGCGCAGCTGGAAGGTATTCATCCCATTGTTCTGGTTCCTCCTGAGCTAACTTGCTCAGGATAGCCATTATGGTCCCGTTAAACCGCTCTACTGCCCCATTTGACTGAGGGTGATAAGGGCTGGTATGGATGTTTCGCGTCCGAAACATTGCGAAAACCTCTTCCATAAGTTTCCCCCGGAACTGCGACCCATTATCGGTTAAGATTTGGTTCGGGAAAACCAACCTAGTAAAAATGTTCACAGGGGCATCAGCTACATTCTTGGAATCAATTCCCGGGAGAGGTATGGCTTCAGACAAATCGTGCATGTATCGACCAGGGTTAAGATATAGGAGTTCTTCCTCTTAGATCGAGGCAGAGGAACTACAATGTCAACGGCAACTCGCTCAAACAGTGTGCTCAAAATTCGCATTTCCCCTAAGGTAACCGGTGGATATCAGCCGTCATCCTTGGGCAAAAATAGTGGCAAGCAATACGTTGAGTAGTGGCCCCTACCCCCATATGTCCACTGAAAGATATCGTATGACCCATATGTAAGATTTGGTCCCGATAAGGTTTTGGCACGACAAGTTGCCCGTGGTCGGTCCCCGTAGTTCCAGCTCTACGGTATAACAACTTGTCCTTCGCGTAGAAATTCCCAGCTACGGGTGGATTTCTAGCTTTTGGCAGTTTGCCAAAACAAGGTTGTAAGATAGGACATTCCGCTTGTGCAGCCCTAATCTCCCGAGGTAGTGGGTTGATTAAAAGTGCAGGCTCTGACTTCGCAGCCTGACTTCGGGTCTCTACTGCAGCCATTATTATAGGTGCTGAAGGCTCCCATAAATACACATATTTGCATCCTAGCATGAATGGGTATATGGGATCTTCAATCATAGCAGCTGAAATAATACCCTGGACATACTTGGAATTCACCCTTGCTTTAGCTATCTTAGCCGTAACAGTTTGGGAACTACTGGTAGCACCCGTAACTGCAACGGTTTCTTTGGTCAGCTGTGAGGGTTTCACTAACTGGTTAGCTATGACGGCATCATATTGCAATCCCGTGTCATAGAGACACTGCACCAGACTACCATTAACCACAATAGTCTCGACTGTGGGTGGTCTGTTTACATTACTTGAAACTATGTCCTTTCGGGTACTCACCCCCGTCGTCATACATGCAGCATACTGGGTTTATTCCTGCACACGCGCGTGTGGTGATCATTATTTTTGCAATTTTTGCAATAAGGCTTACCCCATCCACTGTTGTTTGCTGGTGGTTTTGGTGCAGTTGGGTTTTGAAATCCCGGATTTTGGCGCGGACCTCCAGTGTGCCCTCTGGTGTCTTTACCTGAAGAGTCATTTGCTTGGTAACTCTTGTGCTTTGAAGGATTATTTTGTGCCTTATCCGTATGACTAGGTTTAGCAGTACCTGCCTCACCATGTGCAGTTAAATACCTTTCGGCTAGTGAAATTATCTCTTCTAATCTAACTCCACCATTTTCAGCTATGAACATTTGGAGCGCTTGCGGGAGAACCCTCTTTGAATTGATCTGCAAGCATCATTTCCTGTAGCTCCTCATAGGTAGAATCAAATTTGCTCAGTCCTACCCACTTCGTAAAATACGTGTGTTGTCGTGAGGCGAACTGCGCAAATGATTCTCCCTGAGATCTTTTGGCTGTACGGAACTTCAGCTTGTAGGCTTCAGAGGTTAATTCAAATCTTTGTAAGAGAGCATTTTTGAGGGTATAAAAGACCCGCTCAAGACCAGGCGGAAGCTTTGTAAATACGTCAAAGGCCGGGCCGCAGAGTCCTTGGGAGAGTTTGATATTATATTTCTCTTTAGGCAGATTGTAAGCTTCACACATGATGACAAAGCGATCAAGGTATTCATCCATCTTATCCTCCTTCGGGTTGAAGTGGGCCAGTGGGAAGCTCATGAATCATTGGAAGAGAGACGGTCATGAAGAAATGTCACTACTGTGATGGGGAGAACTAGCACTACTGTACCTGGACGCATCAGGATTTTGCAACTCCAATCTCCTGAGTTCTAATTCATGCTGTCTCAACTGTTCTTCCCTCTTCATTTCCAGCTCCGCTTGCTTCAGCTGTTGGTCTATTTCAGCTTGTCGCATCTGCATCTTCTCTCTAGATTCAATTTCTGCGATTCAAATTCTTTCCTCTCTTGCTTCCTTCTCTCTTTCCTTAATGATGTCCCGTTATTCAATTCACCACTCTCGTTCTGCTTGTTTTACATACTTGCCCAATTCGACACCTTCATACCCTAACAAAGTACCTTCTTCTCTCAGCTCCTCTGTCGTAAGTGGCTTTTCGAAAGACATATTTGGTAACAAAGTTGGGAAAATGTAAAGCACCCTGAAATACACTCATTCACCACTAAGTGATCTGTCCTGAAATTATGCAAGTAATAAATTCACTGACAGTATTCACATACACAACTGACGATACAACACAGGGACTTACCCGTCAGCCCACACTCACGTATGATTTTGGCCCTGACTTTTTGGGAACAGGTTATATTATGTTATATTATGTTATGTTATATTTTATTCTAGTATGTTATATTATATTGGTTATCTTAGGGTTTATTTATGCTATATTGTACTACTTATTGTCACTATTACTTTCTCTAGTTTTACTTAGTATAGTTTAATACTGAGATCTAATGTGAGGCACCACCTTACTAGAATCTCTAGTGAAAGAAGATTGAAAGTTTGAACTATCTATACTGGACGAAAGTCAACCACTTGTAGCGTAGCGTCAGCTACGATGATAAGGAATCTATCAAAGTTGCTGCGGATAGACTTTCTAAGAATAGAAAAATAAGTCACTGGAGAAGACAAGACTGAATAGCTCTTAATTCTAGACGGAGTGAAGGTTCCAGAACAAGTCTAATCTTCTGACAGTGTTCAGGCAGACAGGAATGGCGTACAACTATACTTGTATGATAAAGACAGTCTGCCAAGGTTGTCTAGCTACATGCCTGCAATTTTAAAAAAAAGCTCGATCCCCCAAAACTCTAATCACTCTCACCGACACGGAGAAAGAAAGTAAAATATTTAAAAGAGACACACTTTCGTATCTTCTCACGCTACTATGACTAAGGGTACTAAGTAAGGTAACAACTAGCGGTTGTAAATTTTAGAAACTAACAATGTTGCAGTTTAATCAAATAATACACGTTTGGTGCTCCACGGGAGTCAGTCCTGTACATGGATAGGGGTTTACTATACCCTCAATTATATTATTATTATATATTGTGAGGCTGTTGCATCAACTAAACTTTGTAATCACTGAGGTAATTTTGGCCTGAATTATGTAGATGGTGGTGGCCAACGGGAAATCGTGGCCACTTATCTCGTACTTCTTGGTTGCACAGTGGGTGTAAACCCTATTTAGTAGGCATAAGTGAGATGGTGGTAAGTGATGCTTCACAAAGAGTCACACAGGTTGGCGCATCTAAACCTTGACGCTGAAGGTGTCAAATCCTTCCAATCTTCTGACCACACTTGGGTACGAAAACTGCCCTAGGAATCTTTAATATATATATATATATATATATATATATATATATATATATATATATATACATATATATATATATATATATATATATATATATATATATATATATATATATATATATATATATATATATATATATATATCATTCATTCATCATCATTCATTGACACCTTTCTGTCTTGACAGACGATAGTTTAGTACATTGTGCTTCAAAAAGGCTTAATAACTACGATCCATGGCGGTGTTCTTAATATCAATGTTAAGACGATTGAGTTCAGCATCAATCACAGCCGTTTTTCTCACATCGTCAATATTTGTCAAGTCAATGGAAAATCCTGGACAGATGGTTCTCACGTTCCAGGTTGCAAGCCGTAGCTTGAGGTTTCTATTCTTTTTATTAGTACCTGGTGCATTGGTTTAACAGCCTGCGATTCAGATTTTGTCCTAGCCCCAAGCACCCATTGAAGCAGGCAGGCTGTGGCGGATCAGCACCCAATTGGCTAGGGGCTTCCCAGCTTGAGGCGGGCGGAAGCTGATCAGTGACACCTGTAGGTGTCTCCCACTGTCAGAGGCAACACGTGGCGCCCCATGTCTACGCCAATTGACAAGGACTTATAACCCGTAACAGTTGCCTCTCGCTTTGATTCCGAGACCGGTTAAGACCAGGGATGGAGTTATTGCCTCTCGATAGCACAAAGCCTGGGCTAAAATAAAGAAACCATGTGTTGCCCATGCAGCATGATCCCTCTCTCTGCCTGCCTAGTTCACTCCAGAGGAAAGTTAACACCTATAATCTGGAACAAGACAAGCTGCAGAAGCTGCCGGATCAGCAAAGCAATGCTCTAAGTTTCCATAAATATATATGGCCGTAATACGCGCCAAAAATAAAACTCTTAACACTTTGTAAGTATTCTATAGAGCCTAGCGACTAGCAGATGTTTCTACACCGACGTCTGGATTGCAATAGGCCGAGTTTCGCTATCTCTCCCCTGACCGGAAGTGGTCGTGCCAGGGAGTTCGTTGTCGTAATTTCTCCGACCAAATTGTGAAATAGTCGTTGCCAAATTTATAGATTTGGCTGGGTACACTACTTTGTAAATTAAGCCTCTCCTCCTATACTAATGTAACGTATTCCTTCATTTTACATTCATAACATTAAATAGGAGTTGATTTGAACTATAGACAGGTACTATCTATACATAGATATATAAGAATAAAAACGAATATAGATTCTTCTATAATTATTACATAAGGGTTTTAAAGAGACTTTACTCCAATTTACACAAAAGATGATGGGGAAGCTGGAGACTTCGTTACAGGAGGGTACAAGCCTCACCCTGGAGCGAGAAAATTCAACCTGAAGACTAAACGTCGTGGCAGGGCAGAATATGACCTAAGGCTTTGTATATATCATATGAAGTGAATACATTAATAATATGTTAGCTGAAACAATTAAAACGCATAGTCAGAGGTATTTTTCAAACGTAGACCAACTGTTATCCTCACAGTTCTTTCAAATTTAACATAAACTCTTACTGTTTGCATAAAACATCCAAAGTATTATTCATTTCATATGATATATAGCTCTGCAGTACGCACCTGACGTGATGAAGCGAAATATGTCAGGCAAGAAATCGTGCTACATATTGTTTGTGGCTTCTGTGATTAAATTCACTAAAGCAATGCATTATTTTGAAAACCTTAATGGTGAACTTTGCCTTTTCCACAGTTACGCCATGAAAAATAAAGCACCAATGAAGGAAGTAGAAAACACAGAATTAAATTAAATCTCTGAGTGGGAGTGCATGCACAAGAGATCGGCCATATTTTGTGAAGTTTTCTTGTTTCAGAAGGGAGAAATAGTCGTGCACAAAGACGCATATGTCAACTGAAGATTACATACATTGATATAGATCTTCTTTTTATAGTCCATGCCGTGTGGCATTAGTTATCATATCTGCCAAAAGCCTTCTTTCTCGCGTGCTGCCAATAATTTCTGTTAGTGATGTTCCTCTACGCCATGATGTCAAACTGCCCAGCATCGTCTTTCTTGATCTCCCTGTGCCTCTTCTACCCTCCAGCTTTCCTTTTGTAACGACACACTCCAGCCTTCTCCTACTCATGACACGCCCAAAGAATGTAGACTGTCTTCTTCTGATGGAGAAACCAGTTCTCTTTGTGAGTTAACTTCTTTCAAGATATCTTCATTACTCTTTCTATCCTCCCATGGAAGTCTTGTCATTCGTATATAAAACCACATCTCCGCAGCTTCCACATAATCCCACATTTGTTTACTAATTGTCCATGATTCTCTTCCGTATATCATCATTAGCTCAATTGGTGGGTGAGAGGGGGATACATAATGTCGTCATAAGAATGTTCTAATTTTTTAACAAAATAACTGATGTTACGAATGCACTTTTTACGAATGTATTTTTTATCCAACATTGTAGTAACAGAGATTTCCAAGAAAGAATTGCCCTTGAATAGCAAGAAAACAGTAACAATGGTGAGATCAAAGTAAAAGGAGACACCAAATTGTAAAATGAAAATAGAAGGGACAATTCTTAACCAAGTCGATAATTTTAAATACTTAGGGGCATCAGATGGAAAATGCACAACAGAGATTAAGAGCAGAACATGGCAAGCACAATCAGAATTTCCGAAAATGAAGAGTATCTTGTGCAATACGTGACTATCATTGAATGTAGGGAATAGGGTGCTAAAGTGCTATATAGAACCTGTGTTGCTGTATGGCAGTGAATCTTGGAATGTAAATGAAAAAATTAGGAAGAAGGTGGAAGTAGCAGAGATATGGTTCCTGAAACGAATGTTGCGATTTCCTTGGACTGCCAAAATAACTAACAACGATTGCCTGAATGAGGCTAATGAAACTAGAACACAGTTTGTCCACATTATGCTACGTTCCTGCGCCTGTGAATATCACATAAAATGCTCCTCATTGCCCAATAAATTATTATTAGTCACTAGAACATTAGATACGACAATAAGAGAGAGAGAGAGAGAGAGAGAGAGAGAGAGAGAGAGACAGAGACAGAGAGAGAGAGAGCTGTTTTTGGTCATGTGATGAGAAGTGAGGCATTGGGGAACATCGTAACAGATCGAGAGGAAGAGGGGCAGAGGAAGACCGAGAGAGATGATGTTGGATGGATTGGGACTGTTCCACGGAGGAATATCAACAGCAGAGTTGATCCAGAACTCCAAGGACCGAGATCTGCGGAGTCATGAATGCCTACGCCAACTGACATGGCACTTAATGATGATGATGATTTGTCATCCTTAACCGACGTCAAGGCATTCGGGACATGCCATGGGTACCCCATCTCCTCAGAAAATATCTAAGAGTAGGAATACTTATAGCTCCAGTGACCAAATAGTTATGCAGGCACCTGCTTCGTCCTCAACCACGATTCTTCCTGCTAGTGCCGAACAGGGTCCTGATTCGATCATTTATAGCCGTATAATCATCGACTTGTGTTTCCTTGTGCAACAGCCATCATGTAGCATTGTTTGTTCAACTCTATCTTATGGAATATCGCAAGTGGAAAATCTGTGAAAAGCAACCCCATTAATAGATGGGGATTAAATTAATTATTCTATTTATATAATTTATATAATAACATAAGGCAAGTAAGGATTTAGAAAGAGAATAAAGAAATGTACTACGATTAGTTACGAAGAGGAGTAATGTTGTAATTTGTTACCCTCTTTCTGTCACACGTTTTCACACCACTTGGTTGAATATATTTGTCACCATTTTCAAGCGACGCTTATACGCTCTTCCCATTGAATCTCAACCACTGTATATTCATCATCATCACTGTTATCATCGCCATTATCATCAAGCACCTTGTCGACTGGTTTGGGCGTTCATGCTTGTCCACGAATTACAATCTTCAACAGCAGATTTAAATTAGTGTGCTAGCACCTGTCTACGCTGTGACAAAAGGCGCTACACAAATGCTCTCTCTCTCTCTCTCTCTCTCTCTCTCTCTCTCTCTCTCTCTCTCTCTCGGTCTATCTTTATCTGCCTCTCTCTGTCTATCCCTGTTTCCCTCTCTCTATCTTTATCTCCCTCTCTCTCTCTCTCTCTCTCTCTCTCTCTCTCTCTCTCTCTCTCGCTTTCGGCATATCTCTCCCTGTCCTTATCTCTATCTCTCTATAGTTCCATCTCTCTCCACCCCCCCTCTCTCTCTCTCTCTCTCTCTCTCTCTCTCTCTCTCTCTCTCTCTCTCTCTCTCTCTCTCTCTCTATTTCTACCTCTCTCTAAAAATCTTTCTTGTTGTCACAAAATTTTTCAGTATTTTCGCTTCTCAAAATACTTCCACAAATTACGACTGATTCTTTCCGATGTGTATGCTGTTATCCTTGTGTCGTATTCTCTTTCAAAACACGTAGAATAATCATCTTGGCTGTCCGAGGTATTTTCAGCATTCTCATATCCAATAAGGAGGTCAGCATGGCCGAATGGTTAAGAACTCGCGTTCTTAAACATCAGGCGTGCTGATGCCGAGGTAACGGGTTCAACCCCTACACCGGACAGTTGAACTAAAATGTTAACCTCTCGTCCTTGACTTGGGGACGTAAATTACAAGTACCTATAAAGTCGGACTGGGTTCGCCTGATGGCGAGGGGCACTAACAATAGGGAAAGCTAATCCACACGCAAAATACAGTCCAATACTCTAGAACAGAGGTTCCTAAACCACGGCCCGCGGGCCACTTGTGGCCCACCTGATGTCAGAAAGTGGCACGCGAGGCCTCGTTATTTAATATAATATATTTTAATAATTTCAAAAATGCACCCGGAGCGCCCCGTTAGTGTGCGATAATTACTCTGCTCGTGGTTGTTATGCTAATATATTATCGAATGCGCCTGTTCAGTTCGCAACACCTTGTCGACCAATCAGAGTGCACAAGGCGCCATGTTGTCGCCTATAACAACTGTTTAGCAGAGTCGGTAATATTGTGTTGGAATTAGATTTTTTCAAATAAAAATTTACCGTTAAAGCCTATAAACATGAGTGTGGAAAATCTAAAATCAAACAATGGTAAAATGCCAAAGTGTGAAGGCATTGCTTGTAGTGAATTCAACGAAGACTAAACGGAGCAATTTATGTTTATGCCTACCCGTAGTGGTAAACCAGTTTGCTTAATCTGCGGATTGTGTGTTTCTGTTACCAAAAAAAATTTAATCTGGAACGACACTTCACGACAACACATTCAGACATAAATGCTCAATATCCGATCAATTCGGAGTTAAGAAAAGATTTCATAGCTAAACAAGAAAGTTCTATGACCAGGTAGCAGTAATTTTTCACCAAGGCTAACGAACAGAGCAATAATGCTGTTGTTGGCGTCGTACGAATTCGCTCTTCTGTAGTCTCGCAAAGAGAAGCCGTTTACCGATGCAAAAGAAATAATCAAGCCTTCCCTTAAAATTGCCGATAGAATGCTTGGCTATAAAATGTGTGAAACAAAATTTGATCAGATACCTTTGCGTGTGAACAAAATTCGAAGTAAGGCGCTGAACAGGCGTGAGTTCAGACAGTTTCTATCAGACCTGAACGAGGAATACTCGTTACACTGTGATGTCAGATGGCTATCTAAAGGGAAAGTTATGTCACGTTTTTGTGCACTGAAATAAAGTTTCTATCTGTTTCTGTCTGAAATAAATGAAGTGCCTACAGAGCAGGAATGTCTGCTGAACGATGACTGGCTTAATGACCTGGCATTTTTGGTGGACATCACGTCTCATTTAAACTCATTAAATGCGAGGATCCAGGGGAAAAAAACAAACTATTCACGAACTTGTGCGATGACATTTCTTCATTTAAAATGAGACTAGCTCATAATCGGGCACTCTCGCGATGTTTATACTTCACCTCGACACCGCAAGGTATAAGAGGAACATTGTGAGATGAGATGAGATGAGATGAGATGAGATGAGAAAATGAGACTACGACGGTTTATCGGACTGCTGACTGAATGGTCTTTAGAGGCGTTTCCAACTCTGAAGACTCTTGTGGTGGAAAAGAAATGTGACTTTTTACAGTACAAAGTAAAAGTTGAAAGTCTTCTGGATATCTTTCAGTCGAGATTTCAAGAGTTCACAACAGAGGAGGAAAATGTTACCCTCTTCATACATCCGTTCGTATTTCCTGATGCCAAGCTCTGTCAATTACAGCAAAACCTTCAGCACGGAGTAATTGATTTAAAATGCAATTCTGCTCTGAGATGTAAATTTCTGGAGCTGCCTCATCATATGATTTCATTCTGGCGGCTATCGCCTGTCGAACAATTTGAACACTCATTCGCGCAGAGATGCCGGCTCCCTGGCCGAGGGGTTAGCTGCTTTCTCCGTAATCCCGAATACTCTCGTGATTGACGTGAGTGCACGAGAATTGGAAGCGGTTTAAGTCGCACCAGTGACTTATGAGAGTATGGAGCCGGTCGCTCAGAAAGTCGTGGCGTGCTGATGAGCGTTAAATGCCTAGGAATCAACATACAGCTGAAAGATGCTGATGTTGACCGCAATATCCTGAAACAGGATGGAAACGCGGGAAAAAAAATTCGCCAAGAGATACATTTGTTGTTTTGGCTCGACTTAAGACGCAAGCAGTCATTTTCCGCAATGATCGTTAAAAAAAAACAAAAAAAACAAGCAACATTCCAGACTCACTGACAGTAACCTAGCTGCGCTTATGACTTTGGGCACGACAGATTTGTGCCCAGACATTGATAAACTGCATTCGAAACTGATTTTAAATGTATTGTTAAATGAACTGAGGGGCGGCTGGACGAGTGGCTAGAACGCCAGATTCTCCTTCGGGAGACCCGGGTTCGAATCCTCGGTAAGGTGTGGGATTTTTACTGCCGGGGGAAAAAGAAAATCCTAACCTGCAAAGTTCGCCGAGACTGCACTAGCCAGGCGGCCTTAATTCCTCATGTTAACAGACCCCCCCCCCCCCCCTCCCCCTCCCCCTGCCATACACCGTGCCACAGAGCAGGTGCCCAAATCACGCCATACAGAGGATGGAAGGAAATCTCAAAGTAAACAGTGCACGAAAACTGTGGGATACGAATATACGTCACACCAACGCTAGTGTGACAACGAAATCATACGTTGTGCGACAATCAAGGTGAACGGTCGTGTATTCGATTTTGAGAACAACTTGGTATGGCTATTGGATCGTTTGAAGGCTAGCAGTGGACTCCAATCTAAGAACTGCTAGAAGCATATATTGAGAACGCCATGGATTTGAGAACGACGGGCAAACTCTAGACAGAATCAGAGGAAGATGACAGCAAGGACGACCTGAATGAACGGAGGAAAGAAGTATTACTGGGTGACGATAAGGAAAACACAGAACAGGTTAAATTACATAAAGCTTAGTGCACGCTTATATCAGATGCCATCCCGGCAACAACGTGATTGATCTAATTGTTCACCACGAAATGTATGATGACTCTGTCAACTCCGTAATAAAGCGGTGTTAGATTTTCCTGAGCTCCGATGTTTACTTCATATTTCAAAGTTCTTCAGTGAATTCATAAACTGTTATCGATACGCCGTTTTAATGAGCCAGTTCCTTTCGTAAGTTAGAACATATCAACATGGCAAAACACAGCGAAGAAGGACTTACGACATGGCACACCGCAAGTTACTGTATTACTATAGGTAACTGTTTCTTACGTGAAAGTGAGACGCGTATTTCCGTAATTCTCGGTCATACCCATTCGAGGGTTCGAAGTCAGCTTTGGGAGATTTGGAAGCAGACCACTTTGCGTTGATTTCGATGGTACGAGGCGTCGGCTGTCCAGAAAGCAATGACAAACTACTGAACTAACATTGCCTAGTAAATTACAAACAGCCACTAAATGCTAGGGTTGATTGTAACGACCTGTAAAGGACTTTAAACTCACTTTAAAAATATTCAATCACGTCTCGAAAGTCTTCATTTGATATTGTTTGTTGTCGTTGCTTATTTAGAAAAATAAATAAACTAGTTCATTCTTCTTCTTCTTCTTCTTTCGTTCGCCTGAAACATGTCTACAACTGCAATGTCGTCTCTTGTATGAATCTAACAGTCTTTTTTTAGTTCATTCAGCGGTCCATAGAGTTTATCTTCCACTGTTGTCTCTCTAGGCCAGAAGGTTCGCCTGGATATGTTGTAGTTTGGGCAATCCTGGAGTATGTGCTCTGCTGTCTGCGACGCCAAACCACATGTGCACATGGCTGAGTCACCAATCTTGAATTTTGTATACAAGTTGTTGAGTAATCTATTGTGTCCTGTTCTGAGGCGCAGAAGAATGACCTGTTCTGGTCTGTCCATAACGTGGTAGTCGTCTTGAGTAAGGTTTGGTGGCTTTCTGATTGATTTGATCATTCTTTTCTTTTGGTGGTATGTAATAGGCACATCAGGTTGTTCTTCTTTTGCTCCTTCCTTAGCCAATCGATCAGCTCTGTCGTTTCCGGGGACTCCACAATGGGATGGTATCCACTGTATGGTGATCTTACGCTGACTGCTAAGTTCAGAAAGTAGTGTCCTCAGAACTGGCAATTTCCCAGACAGGAGCGCCTCTATTACGGATTTTGCATCTGTCAATATCACCACAGGTTGTGTACCATGGCTGGTATTTTGTAATTTCTCTGTGGCTATCTTGATTGCCTCAATTTCAGCATCATAGTTATGGCAGTACTTTCCTGTTGGAATTCTGTCCGTGTCTCTAGTATTATTTGGGTATTCTATGTACACTCACTCTCCTCCATTTCGAACAGCATTTTGTGATGACCCATCTGTGACTCGGATCCAGAGGTCCTGTGGGTATTCATCATCAAGGAAGCTGAGAGTGGCTGTTCTGCGCTGTACACTGTTCTGTTCTTCCTTGTCCAATATTCCTCTAACTTTTGACTGGATTTGTAGCGATATTCTATGTTCATCTTTCCACGGGGTTTGCTCTGGAATAGTTGTCAGTGGGATACCAACTGTGGGAAGATCGATGGATTCTCTGCAGAGTTGTTTTGCCTGGTGGATGAAACTACTTCTTTTCAACCGCCCCATAGCTAAGTTTTCAAATCGGTTCTTCATAGGGTGGCCTGGCAAGCTAAGAAACTTTTCTGCTTGTATTAAAGTTTTTGTATCTCTGCGTTCTCTTAAAGCTTGTGTCCTCCCCATTTTCTCCATTGCTACTATAGTGGTTGATCTCATCCCTCCTGTGATGACTCTAAGAGCTTGATTTTGCACCTTGTCCAGCTCCTGCAATGTAGTTTTTTATGCTGAACACCACGCAGTTGACCCGTATTCCAAGTGTGGTCGTATGCTCTGTTGATAAACTTTGCTAAGTATTTTCCCACTGGCTCCCCACGTGGTTCCAGTTAGCTTTCTCAGGATGGCAATTTTCCTTCTGGCTTTTGCTACTGCTTTTTTGATGTGTTTTCTCCATGTCAGCCTGTCGTCGAATGTTACACCAAGGTATGTTGGTTCCTTATCTTCTCTTAGGGGTGTTCCATTTATCTGAATGCTCCCTGCCTTTTGTTTCGGAGAAAGGGTAAATAGAGTGGTGCTGCACTTGTCAGTGTTTATGCTGATAAACCATCTATCCGCCCATGCAACAAATGTATCTACAGCTCTCTGTAGCAATATGGTGGCCACTGATGCATGTTTATTTGCGCTCCACAAAACCAGGTCATCAGCGGACATTGCCGCTTTAATTCCATCGGGTAGATTAGCAACAAGATCATTGATGAAGATTAGAAAAAGTGTTGGGGACAGGACTCCGCCCTGGGGAACACCGTGACGCAATAGTACTTTCTATCTGCACTCGGGCTCTTCTGTTGTGCAAGTATGCTTTTTACCCATTTGTACATTCTTCCATTGACTTTACAGTTTCTCAGTTTCTTCATCAGACCCTCTTTCCAGACTTTGTCAAAGGTTTTCTTCAGATCTATCCAAGCCGCAAGTACCAGCTTCTTCTCTTGGAATGCATCCTCAACTTCTTGAGAGAGGTAGGTTGTCTGATCTTCCGTAGAGTAGCACTGCCTAAAGGCAGCCTGTTGTGGCACAAGGATGTTTTCACTTTCAATGTACCATTGTAGTCTGTGATTGATGACGCGTTCCATTGTTTTGCAGAGACAACTGGTGAGGCTAATGGGTCTGTAGCTGGAGGAACACTACCTAAGGTCCATGTATTATTAAAGATCTGTAGCAACTTTGCTTTGGCATCTGTTCCTAGGTTCCTGATCATTTCATTGGAGATACCATCAGCTCCTGGTGATTTTCTCATTTTCAGTTTTGATATGGCTAGCTCCAGTTCACTGAATGTGATAGGTGTCTCCATAACCTCATGTACAATTTCCTTCTGTCCTGTATTTTGCCATTTCTCTCGAATCTCCTGTTGTTTCTCTGGACTAATTAAATATTGTTATCTTGTGCGAATGAGTCCGCAAAATGGTCTGCTGCTTGCTTTCCTGTTAAAATGTTTCCGTCTTTATGTAGCGCAATTTTTGAGTTTCTCCCTGTGCCCTCATCGTTAAGCTGTTTTATTAGCCTCCATAACTTCCTTGTGTCTCTTTCACAGTTCAGTGACTCTGTTTTCTCCTGCCAGCTTTTCCGTCTAGCCTGCAGTTGGGCCCTTTGAAATTTGGCTTTTGCGTGCTGATATTTATTGTGGTGCTCTTGTCTGGGATTGGCCTCTGCTTGTTTTCTACATACATCCACATCATTATGCAACTGTTCCAGTTCACTATTCCAGTAGGGATTATAATGTTTACGGGCTCCTCTTGGTATTGTTTCTCGTGCTGCCTGTAGTATGCATTTCCCAAACTCTTCAACTACTTTATTTATGTCCTTCTCAGTGTTCAGGTTTTTAACCAGTATGCTGGTGCGATGCTTGTACATTGCCCAGTCTGCTTTCTTGTAGTTCCACCTCGAGAGGGTGCTGCTTTCACTTACAAACTCATTTTCTACAGTTAGAAAGACTGGCCGATGGTCACTGCCACCAAGTTGTTTCCCAACAATTCGTGTAATGTTCCACTCCAAGTCTGGTGAATAAAACGCCAGGTCAGGTGTAGTTGTAGAGTGCCACGATCTAGAGTAGAAGGTATGTGGGTCAGACGGCTTGTTAATCAGGATGAATCTATTCTCATCCTGCCAATCTTCCAATCTCTCTCCTCTCTGGTCCATGTGATCATAGCCCCAGCTCTGCGAATGGCTGTTGAAGTCGCCACACACAATCATTTTTCTTTTTAATGGTAGTGTGTCCAGTGCCTGTGGGCGGTCATTTGGACAGTAGTAATTGATCAGGTGAAAGTCCGTATTGTCTGTTTTAAGTTTAAGTGCCTGATACTCAGCCCCTTCCATGTGAACTTCAATTTGGGAAGCAGGAATGTTGTTTTTGACGAGAGTCAGTATCCCACCCTTTCACCTGTCCTTTCGGTCAGATCGGTAACACTGGTAGCCTCTGATTTTGAAGGCTATATTTTCATTCAGGTGAGTTTCTTGCAAGCAACATACACTTACATTTTCATTGGCCAAGATGTTTTCTAGTTCTATTCGTTTTTTGGTGATACCCTCTGCATTCCAGTGCATTATTTTAAGTCTTTGTTTGGTACGGCCAGACGGTCTATTGTCAGGCCCTCTGGCTCCGCTGGACATCTGAGATGGACCTCCATTATTTGTGGTTAGACCCTTACGGGGCATAAGGCCCGGCACTGCACCTGTCTGTGGGACCAGAGCAGGGCGAGCACCATAACATGTAGCAGTTTTCGACATAATTCACGGCGTTATTGCGTGGCAGCCTGATTTCTGTGGTGCGCCTCGTGGCTGGCTGCCTCCGTCTTCAGCACCTATCTTTTGCAAGAGTAGACTATGGTCTTACTCGACACACGAACACATAATCCTCCTTTTACTAGAATTTCAAAACTATAAACTTTACTTGGAAATTGATGGGCGCCACCATTAATAACAATGACGTAAACAGGCTTCCCCGATGGCAACGCAATATCGATACATACATCTGATCAAGAGAATAGGCCAGTAAAGCCGATTATACACATTCCAGATCCCAAACGGAAACACCCACATATTGATGTTTCAGAAATGGAAAACTTGAACGTCAGCAAATCATCTCTTCATCACGAAAACTGTATCAATGTTACTTGAAAAATATTCAATTCATGGGTGCCGCCATTTGCACCGTGACGTCCAAACTAGTTCAAAAATAAAAATGTTCCATTAGTGAATGTGAATGACGAAGACACAAACAATAGATTGCACGATTTATTGGCTAGTCTATTTCGCTGCTTCTTGGATTGGCCAGCACATTTTGGAATCCAGTCACGTGATTGATGAGGATAATGCGTTTCGTTTTGTTTAACAAACAAAATGGTCGCGTGTGAAAGCTGGCAGAGGCAGGTGCCTTTGATTTACAAAAACCAACTTTATGCAAACAAACAGACATGATAGTCAGCTTTAAATTACCGCAGTAGACAATTTAAATTACTGTGTGAATGCGTGTATTGTATATTTAAACTCGGAAGAGTTATCCTATTGCGTTTGTTTATGTTGTGTGATTTCAGCAGTATGTGCAATTTATTGTTTGTGTCTCGTTAGTAAACAAATATCCAATTGCCCATTGTTCACAGTCATATGTTAAATCTGTTTTCGTGTAGCTTGCAATGATTCTTGATCTAACCTCCAATGTCAGGGCTTAGAATACACGAAGGTGTAGAACTTCAAACTTCAGTTACTCCTAGTTCACTCTGTGGTCCATGGAATTTATCTTCCACTGTTGTTTCTCTAGGCCCGAAGGTTTGCCTAGATATGTCGTATTTTGGGCAGTCTTAGAGTATTTGATCTGCCGTCTGCAGCTCCAAACTGCATGTGCTCATGGCTGTTTTGTCTATCTTGAATTTTGTATATCTTGTATGTGGTTGTGTAATCTATTGTGTCCTGTTCTGAGGCGCAGAATAATGATTTGTTCTGGTCTGTCCATTATGTGGTAATCGTCTTGAGCTGGTGGTGGGTTTCTGATTGATTTGATCATTCTTTTCTTTTGGTGGTATGTAAGATGTACACCAGGCTTTTCTTTGATTGCCCCTGCCGGAGCTAGTCGGTCAGCTCTATCGTTTCCGGGCATTCCAAGTGAGATGATATCCAATGTATAAGTGACCTTGCGTTGGCTTCCTTGATCAGAAAGTAGTGTCTGTCTCTCATCTCATCTCATCTCATCTCATCTCATCTCATCTTGTCCCTCTTGTACCTTGCGGTGTCGAGGTGAAGTATGTGGCGGAGTGCCCGTTTATGGGCTCCATATATCGAGATTCTCAGGGACTCTACTGTTCACTCTGTCCATCGTTTACGTGGTCGGCCTCTTCTTTTGCTTCCATTTGGTCTGTACATAATTGCTTGTTGTGGTATACTGTTAGTAGGCAACCTAGTTATATAGTGACTGTTTTTTTTTTCCGCGTTTCCATCCTGTTTCAGGATATTGCGGTCAACACCAGCATCTTTCAGCTGTATGTTGATTCCTAGGCTAGATTACGCTCATCAGCACGCCACGACTTTCTGAGCGACAGGCTCCATACTCTCATAAGTCACTGGCGCGACTCGAACCACTTCTAATTCTCGTGCGCTCATGGCAACCACGAGAGTATTCGGGATTAGCGGAGAAAGCTGCTAACGCCTCGGCCAGGAAGCCGGCTAGTGACTGTAGTACTGGCAATTTCCCAGACTTGAGCGCCTCAAGTACTGATTTTGCATCTGTCTTATATATCTGCCCCGAATGTTTAACACGCCTTACTGTCAACTGAGACGGTTCCTTGGCCATGGGTTAACGGACGCAGTTCGTAATCCCGCATACCGTGTTCGAAACACAACTCCAGGCGATTTGGCAGCAGATCGCTTTGCGTTGATTCTTTTACGAAATGCGCTCGCCTGTCGTTCAGAAAGCATTGGAAGACTACTGAACGTAAACTTGCAAAGAGATCACAAACAGTAAAAAATTATGGGGTTGACTGCAATGTCCTGTAAAGAATATGAAACTAATTTCTTACTGTTATATGAAGGAGCCGCGATAGAGCAGTGATTAGCACGCTTGCTTACTGGCGACGTGGACACGCTTTCAAATCTTCATCGAGGCAGGGATTAAAACATTGTCCTTTGCTCCCAGGGCGATCACCCTAATATAGGTACTAGAAAATTTTGTGGGAAGAAAATGTGGCCGGTGTAATTTTGACCAGGTTTCCATTTGCATGCTGGTTGGTCTATAAAAATATGGGACTAGAACCATATACCCAATATCCTCAGTGATGAGAGGGGAAAACTCGCGAGAACTCATGTATTTCGCCATTACCCGGTAAGGTTAAGTATTGGATCACCCCTGGTAGGCGAGGACAGGCAAGCTTCGGGCAGAGTGGCTTGCTTCGCTTCGGAGGTCACGGGTGGCAAGCATCTCCTGGATCTTTTCTCCGGGGCATGCCGGTGTGCTGGGGAATGAACAGGCGGACAGGTTGGCTGGCTCTGCAAAACCTAGTGGAGTATTGATGCATGATAAGGCAGACGTGGTTGCAGCCTTGTGGGAGCACCTGTACACCTCGGAGGAGCAAATAGATGACCATAGTCTGGCAAGAATGAGACATCGAGGAGTGACGAGGGGATCTGGCCGACGCTCGACTATCAGAGGAAAGGCGAGACGGACATATAATCAGATTGCTACTGGTACTATTGGTGTTGGAACTCTTCGCTGGCTGCTGAGGATGGGGACGGAGCGCTTATGAGAATGCCCCGAATGATGTGATGTCGTTTCTT
>OY992876.1:298046081-298070153 GCA_963921405.1 Cepaea hortensis
TGTATAAACGCCTTCAGTTACTACCATTACGCAAACGCCTGCTTTTCAATAAAGCTAAACTAATTCACAAAATCCTACATCGGAATGCCCCAAATTACCTTTGGCCATTGTTTAAATATAATGCTAGACACAGTAAACGTTTAAATATATTACACATATTGAAGCCTAGGATTGACTTATACAAAACAAGCTTAACGTACTCTGCAGCTCAGCTGTGGAACAATCTTCCACAAGAAATCAAAGACATCACCAATCCCTATTCATATAATCGCAAATTACTCGAACACTATCTCAGTACGGATTATCTTCCCCCTTAATAATAGAGATAATAATAATAATAACAAAACCCTAGTATAACAGCCAGTCCCCTTTTGGTAGGCCAGTATATTCCACATGGCTAATAACAAGTGTCAGACCATTATCTAATTTTACTGTGTCGTGTAGTTTTGGTGTCCGCATTTTGCCCATGCCTTTATAATGCATATCTTTTATATTGTTGCTGTTCTCTGTTAGCCTTGAATGATGTGTGAATGAAATAATGTATGAAAGAGAGTGATAGAAGGGCAGAATGTTAGACGGGCCTGCGTGCCCAATTCTTAACCCTTTGAAAATAAAGTTTGTTCGTTCGTTCGTTCGTTCTATCTGGCTAGCTGGCTATCTATCTATCTATCTATCTATCTATCTATCTATCTATCTATCTATCTATCTATCTATCTATCTATCTATCTATCTATCTATCTATCTATCTAATCTACCTACCTGCCTGCCTGCCTGCCTGCCTGCCTGACGGCCGGCCGGCCCACCGACCGACCGACCCACCGACCGACCGACCCACCATCTCACCCACCCACCCAGTCAACCAGCCAGACATCCACCCACCCACCCACCCACCTACCTTTCTGCCTACCTACCTACCTACCTATCTACCTACCTACCTTTCTGTCTGTCTGTCTGTCTGTCTGTCTGTCCGCGCTATTAAATATTGATAAAAGTTACTGGAAAAAACGTCAGGACCATGTGTTGAAAGAGGAAGAGGACTATTGGAGAAAGGATGGATTGACTTTTATGCAACCGAGAGCAATCATCAACCTACTGGAATCGTCCGACACAGATTAAGGTCTGAGCAGATCGCACACCTTAATCTACGTACACACTTACTGGGATATTTTGCTCCAACTATTCAGACGAATTGCAGGCCCTAAACATTACAGCATCAGCATCAGCTGAAGAAACAAGAAGGAAATGAAAAATAAGGTAAGAAATATATTCCTTCTACTTTCCTGTTAATTTACAAATTATTTACCCCGTGCCTCTGTAAATTCTCTGTCTTTACTAATATTACACATTGCTCCCCTCTCGGGAATCTCCGTGGTGAAGTGGTCAAGCCGTCTGACTCGGGCTCCGAAGGTTGTATGTTCGATTCCGGGCCGCGTCCTTCATTTCACGAGTGCATTTTTTCCGGAGACTCCCGAGGGTCGTCGCTGGAGCTACGGAGTTCGTGCTTTGTGCGACGCTTTCCGCGCAACGGAAAGAAACTGAGCCATATGGGATAAACACCCGGTGCAATGCAGCCGACCCTGTCGATTTTAAGCTAATTCTTTCATTGCACCCACTCTCATACGAATCCGGATACACCTTTGTGTGTCAACAGAATTGACATGTCTCACATTACCGTAAAAATAACTTCATTAGCGAGAAATCACTAGTTGTTCAGCAAAAGATCAAAGGAATGTCGCAGCTTTCAATGATTTAAGATGTTTTTGGACCTATCAAAGACATATTCCTTGGGTGGGGGTAAATATAAGACGGCTGGAAAAATTTCATAACGATGCAACAGACAGTTTTCAAAATAATTGATCGTGAATGACGGCATTCGTTTGTGGACATACTATAGACACTAGAATCAATCTTTTTGATATCAATGTTCCTCCATGCCACGATGTCAAACTATCCAGCATCTTTTCTCTTGGTCTCCCCTTAACACTTTTTCCCTCTAACTTTCCCGTTGTGGCGACATACTCCAGCTCTCCCCTTCTCATGACATGCTCAAATAATGGGAACTGTTCCCGTCTGATAATGAGGTTTTAACGGCAGTAAAATCTGGCCACCCAGGACAGGTAAAAATGTACGGAAGTAAAGTTACCTGAGGGTAACTTGTGGTTGGAAATATGAAAATAAAAACCGAAAACTGGTGCAGTTTAGTTATGAATGAATCACTGAAAAACGAGAAGTAGGTTGAGAGATTTACCAAAGCACAACTACAAAAAACAATGGACAAAAAACAAAGCCTTCGTCGGCACAGAACAAACAAACAAAAATAGATTAACAAATACTTATCTAGTGTCCTAGCTGGAACGGCTATCCATGGGTAGAATGAAACGGATGTTGTGTTAACGGGGTCAACTGACTAAAGATCAGTACAGCCAGAAACTCGGTGATTGGTTGAGTCAACCGGCGAGGGATCCCGCGCTAGGGGGATCGGGGTGCGCCCAGGAGAGCGAGTGGAAATATATGGATGTGTAACTCTGGGGCGATGTAACGGATGCAGTTGGCAATTCCGCCAAGTTCGAAACGCTGCTGTGGGCAATATGGATGCAGGCCAACAAGCGTAAGCTATCAAAAAGTAGCACAAGTGACGGTAGTTCGGAACGCAATGAGAAGCGACCCCACGCAAACCAACCAAGAAGTCACAGAAAGCAGAGATAATGCTGGTGGTGACTACCACGTCCTGCGAAGGACATGCAACTGGCTATGAAGTGGACTATAAGATAGCGGAGATGATGGAGGGATAAGGGGCGTAGGGGACTTAAATAAAACTGTGTTGGACATTGAGGCCGTGAGGGGAAAGTGAACCCAACTGGAAGATAAGACGGTTTTCCAATGTCTTGCGATCGCGTTCGTGAGATGTGCACGATTTTATCGCCGTAACACGTATGTCGGCAACCCCACAGTGGTCGGAACTGTTGAAGTGTAGGGGTACCGGTTTCTTGGCTCCACTGTCAATATCGGATAAATGTTGTCTAAATCTGTCCTCCAGACGAAGGCCCGTCTCTCCAAGATACCTCATGTTGCAACGTGTGCAGATGATCGCATAGATAACGTTGCGACTCGTACATGAGAAACCCTCCCGGATGTGGAAAGTAGTCTTAGGGAAAGTCAGACTGGTGGTTAGAAGGACATATGGACAAGTCTTACAACGAGATCGAAGACATGCAGTTGTGCCAGGAAGAGACTGGTGGGATTGTGGTAGGGTGTTATGGACCAGCACATCCCTCAGGTTACGATCACGCCTGTATGCCACAAGTGGGCTTCTGAGAAGACATCGCGAGTGACCGAGTCTGCCTGGAGGATGGATAGATGCCTCATGAGAATATTCTTGGCAGCAATATTATGAGGATGGTAGGTAAGTGAGAGAATAGGTCTATTATTGCGTGGTTTCGGCCTGGAAGAGAGAGCCTCGGCACGGCTAATAGACTGGCAGCGGTGAAGAGCTATAAGCAAAACATTCTCAGGGTAGCCTCGAAGGCGGAAGAAATCCAACATTTCGTGGGCTTTTTTACGGAAGTCGTTATTATCATGACAAAGACGTAGCAGTTGTGAGAAAGGAATGTAATCCTTGCAAGAGGGAGGATGGGAGGAGGTGTAGAGCAGGAATGCATGTGAGTCAGTCGGTTTATAGTAAACCGTCGTGCATAGGCCAGCAGAACCTAAGGAAACTGTTTTGTCTAGGAAATTAACAGCCGACGAGGAAATAGTGGAGGTGAGTCTGATGCTAGGATTAAAGTTAGAGAAAAAGGCAATGAAATCCTAGAGATCAGACAATGGCGTGTCTGAAACACCAAAGCAGTCATCGATATACCTCCTATAGAGCTCCGGGAGCCTACCAGTGTATTGACTCCATACCTGGTGTTCAAGATAGCCCATGAACAGACAGGCATAACTCGGACCCATCTTAGTGCCCATGGCCACCCCGCTGATCTGGTCAAAATAGTCCCCATTGAACTCAAATGAATTGAGGTTAAGGACTAACTCTGCCAGACGCAACAATGGTCCGGTGGCTATGGTGGGGCCGTGTCTTTTGTCTAAGAAATATTCCAAGGCTTTAAGGCCCGTCAGAGTGAGGAATAGATGTATAGAGTGAAGTCACATCTAAAGTAAAGATGTGGTGCTGAGAAGGGCTGGTGAAGCTGATGGAATCGAAGATGGAGATAGCATGGTTAGTGTCTTTGATATATGAGGGAAGGCTAGCAACCAACGGCTGAAATATGCTGTCAAGGCACTGTGAAATCCGTTCAGTAGGACAAGAGCAGGCCGAGGCGATGGGTCTGCCTGGGTTTCCTAGCTTGTGTGTCTTAGGCAGCATGTACAAGGTGGGTTTGCCCAAGCAACTATCTTGGATGATCAGCGAGGTGGCAGAGCTAGGCAAGAGGCCTTGTCTGATGATGGCATTCGTAACACTCTTGACTTCGGTGTTGTTAATGGCCGTCCCGTCTTCTGTCCGTGGTCTGTAAAAAGTGGCATCCCCAAGTTGTTTGTTGCCTTCCTGTATATACAAGTCCTTTCTCCAAACCACTAACGCTCCTCCCTTGTCAGCAGGCTTGATAACAATATCATCACGGCGTTTCAAATGTGTGAGCGCCTGTTGTTCCTCCGCTGTAAGGTTCGAGTGCCTTAGTGGCTTGAATTTCAATTGTTCTATGTCGAAGAGCGTCTTCTCGATATAGAGATCTAAAGCCTTGGATGCTCCTGGAGTAGGGACCCAAGTGGATCTGCGTTTAGAAAGGTGGGAGAAGTGATCGGTGGGATCCGAGGAGTTGTCCTTAGTAGGTTGATTACTGAAGTGATATTGCAACCTGAGAGTGCGATGGAAACGATGGACGTCCTGCAGTAGTGCATATCTGTTGCCTGAGGGACGCTGAGGTATGAAACGGAGGCCTTTAGTAAGGACCGACTTCTCCGGTGCTGATAAGGGGAGATCAAGAGGTATGCACACAACTAAATTGTCGGAAACGATGGTAGGGTGAGCTGAGAGAGAAGAGGCGGAAGTGTTTGATAATGGTAATGAAGCTGACTTCACGGGTGTTAAAACGTTACTGATTCATATTTAGACAAATAATTCACTCGAAATTAAATATATAGATTGATCAGATTCTAAACAACATTAACTCAAACTTCTTAAATCAAATCTCCAACAAATTAATTGAGTTGTATTTTTCGAACGAAACCCTCCAGAAAAACTTCCTAATTTATAATGTGAAAAATAGTTAATAGTGCTAGTATTCTTAATAAGAGGTTAAAGTTGTGAAATAACGTAGATGTGTTAATTTACCATATAATATAATGAAATTATTTTGTTTTGGAGAACAGTTTAATTTTGTTTTAAATAGTAAATTTAAAATAGTAACAAAAACAGAAAGTGGCATTGATCAGTTCTAAAAAAACACAACCAGAAGTGACAGAACGAACGTTGTGGCTATGATGAGACCTTAGAGAAGTCTAAATCTACAACGCAAACAATTGAAAAATGAAACTTAAGCCAGGCACAATATATGATTACTTAACAAGGAGACTTGTAATTGTACCAAAGACAGAGTAAGCACTTGGTCCACATTATTTCCCTTTTGGCTATCCGCAGCATGATGACAGTGACAGGGGCAAGACTGGAACAACATGTTGTAACAGTTAGTATGATTATTATTAAAAGTATAGGGTAGACATAGGTTGTTATATGTTTAGAGTTTGAGTTACGACCCACTCTGAGGAAGAATTGCAATGTCTACTATCTGCATTCTCCAATGCTTGTTCTGAATTTGGTTTAGCAATTAGCAAAAAGAAGACACAGATTATGTCACAAGGTGCACATGGGGTACCATCAATCTTTATTGACGATGCCGAACTAGAGATGGTAGACCATTTTACATATCTAGGATCAGTGGTAAATAGCAAATTATCCCTAGATCAGGAAATCAACATCCGGATTGGTAAGGCAGCAACAACAATGAACAGGTTAAGAGAAAGAGTCTGGGAGAACAGGAAGCTTACTGCAAAAACAAAAGTCCTTGTCTATCAAGCCTGTGTCCTTAGTACTCTTCTTTACTCACACCAAGAGAAACATTTAAACAGCTTTCATATGCGGTGTCTGCGAAGAATTCTTGGTATTAAGTGGCAAGACAAAATCACAAATACTGAAGTATTGGAAAGATCAGGTTGTGTGACAGTTTATTCCATGCTCAGTCTTCGTAGACTTAGATGGATAGGACATCTTAGGAGGATGGATGAAGGTAGAATACCAAAGGACATCTTTTTTGGTGAATTACAGAGGGGTAAGAGATCTCAGGGTCGGCCTCTACTACGATACAAAGATGTGTGTAAGCGGGACATGATTGATACAGGCATTGATAATGCACATTGGGAGCAAGTTGCCGCTGGGCGTGTTGCATGGAGGGCAAACATCAGAAATGGAATAAAGACAAAGGAGAAAATTATTGCAGATAAGTCACACACCGAGCGTTTGAGACGTAAGATGGTGCACGATGGTGGAAATTACCACGTGTTCACATGCACCCACTGTGAACGGACATTTACAGCCTTATCAGTCACATTCGCTACCACCATAGGTAAAATTTATTATGCCTTTTTAAAGCACAAACTATCGTCTGTCAAGACGGCAAGGTGCCAATGCAATGCTAGAGTTTTAGTGTTGGCGTTTGTTGTCGCATCATACAACGGATCTACCCTTAGTCTTCAAAAATAAAAAAATAAAAAACAATATAGGTAAGTAAAACTAAGTGTAGTTTATTTGTTCTGTTAATTTTACAATTCTCAGATAATATAATAGGCAACGTTGTTGTAAGTGACTCAGCTGTTTGAATCAGCTTATCTTCTGTTGAATACTAAATAATCTTAATTTTCTGGACTCAGCGGCTATCCAAACAGCTTACAAGTCTTAGTTACTTCTTATCATGATTACAAAAATTAAAGCACCTGGTCGCCATGGCGCCTGGAGTTTTTTTTTTTTTTTACCTCATGCCTGAATTTACAAATTTAGTTTTAAAAATATGCAGCCTTATCTTAGTTTAATTCAGGAGTTTCTCAATCCCTCTTTGTAAAAGAGCACATGCTTCTTCTTGAGAAAAGGGGACAGACTCTTGAATTATTTACGTCTTGCCTATCTACTATTGCTCCATTTGCAATGAATGCACTTTCCGAATATGAATGTCATGTACTCATGTAGGGGGTACCTGATCAATACTTCATTGTTTGTTTGGTACCATACATAAAGTGTTAATTTGATGTGTTAATAGAAGATAAAGACAACGAGAGAAGATTCTTGACAGCTTTTTGTTATCTAGTGGTATTGCGATTTGTTGTTTTATAGAAGAATGCTGAAAATTCCTTTGACAGCCAAATTGAGTCATCTAAATGTTCTGACAGAGGTGCAGACATCAGAAAGAGACAGTCACCGTGTTTAGCCAAATAATAAGAAGAGAAAAACTGAAACATGCTGTGGCAACTGGAAAGATGTATCGAAAGAGAGATAAAGGAAGACAAAATGGGCAATTTCTTCACAGCCTTTTGTTATGGCTAGGAGTGGTGTCAGAACGAACAGGAATTGATACTTGTAGAAGATTGCACAATGTAGAGAAGTATGATCACCCAGGCCAGTCGACAAGGCACTTGATTGTGATAGCTTATTAGTATAGTATAATTTCCGATATTTGCAAAGTCAAACCAAAAACTTTAATGCTGCTGTTGTTGTTCTTTCTGCATAGCTCCTCTATTTGAATGCCTGGGGAAGATTTCTACGCCAGTCGACAAGGCACTTGATTATGATAGCTTATTAGTATAGTATAGTATAGTTTCAGAGGTTTGTAAAGTCAAACTAAAGACTATATGCTGCTGTTGTTGTTCTTTCCTAAGAGCCCTTCTATTTGAATGCCTGGGGAAGACACCATTTGCCTCCCTCCTGGCAGCACTATTGGTGATTATTGGGACATGCGTCTTCTGTGGTACGTCATACAGAGCTCTACAGATCATCATCATTGGAGTGTTCAAGGACAAATTTCGGTTCAGCATTAGTTCGTAAGTATTTAGTTTTTCTGTATCATTATTGTGTGCTTTGCCAAGTGGAGTAGGTGTTCATGTCTCTCTACAGATCTGAATAGTTGATGTTCTGGATTATCTCTGTTAACATCTTTATCATCCAGTACATTACCGGCTGGCGTGGGCAATTATGCCCCTCCACAAATTGCGATCTCTCATGGCATGGATCAATTTGTGTGTTGACTCCCTTCCATGCCATGGCACAAGAGTGTCAAGAATCCCCTCATGCTATCTTCCCCTCTCTCTTTCTGCAAATATTTCCGGTTGTCACAACAGTAAAAAATAGAAAACTACTGTTGGATTTTATTCCCCAGGACACGTTGGTGTGGTGGGAAACTAGCAGACAGAGAGATTGGCTGGGTCTGAACCCCATTGTGGGGTATTGGTGCATGATAAGGCAGATGTGGTCGAGCCCTTGTGAATCGTGTGTATTGTGCAGAATAGTTGGATCATCATGGCTTGGAGAGAATGGCGATATTTCTTTTACACTTGTCAGTCAGGATTTTTTCTATATTTGTATGCCTGTTAAGATATTTCTTCTACACTTTTTTGTGAGTCAAGATTATTTTTTTATATGTGTATACCTGTTAAGATATTTCTTCCACACTTGTATGCGAGTCAAGATAATTTTTTTCTATATTTGTATGCCTGTTAAGTTATTACTTCTACACTTGTGAGTCAAATTTTTTTTTTCTAAATGTGTATGCCAGTCAAGATATTTCTTCTACACTTGTATGTGAGTTCAGATTTTTTTCTTCATTTGTATGCCAGTCAAGATATTTCTTTTATACTTGTATGCACGCCAGCATATTTCACTCTCATTGAAGTTGAACCATTTCAGTCCCAGAAAGTTTTCAATGTGAAAAAAATAATTAGTCCATATTACTTTCAGTGAGGCTAAATAGACAGCAGAAGTGACCACTAGGAAAGGCAGATTTCTTTAGCATTATCTGACCAAATTTTATGCAATGATTGTCTCTCTCGGGAAAAAGTCAATCACATATTACACATTGTTAGGGAGTAAAAGAGTTTGATGTGTTTATTTCCATGTTGTTCTTTTACTTTACTGCCATACATGGTTATAGTCAAACCATACAGAACAAAGTAAACCATATAGTCTTGTAAAAGTTACTAACCACAAAACCCAACATCCCTTACTTTGTACACATGGGGGAAAAAAAGTCCTTTCATCAAAATAGTTCTTTCCCTGAAAACCCATTTTGAAAGTCATAGTAAAGACCCCGGACCCTTCTTCTCCGTTCCTCTTTCAAGGGAAGTCTGCCACACCTACTTTTGCACCTCAGATGTCAGTATGCCCAACTTCGGCATGCATTTGTGTAAGGCTTGCATCCTCTAGACAAATTCCATCCAAGGAATCAACCCGTGGGCAGATTTTTATTTTTTATTTTGCGAAGGCTCTGTCCTTATGGTCTACTCTTTGCCATTTCCAACTGCCATATCGGATTTTTAGCTTGCACATAGGATCTCCTGCTATTTTCCCTTATCTGTCCGTACCTGAAGAGACACAGAGACGTCTTAAAGATCGCCATCATCACAAAGACACCATTCAAGGAAGCAATGCAGAGGGGCGAGACAGCCACGGGTATAGCACAAGCCGAAAGAGATCAACTCCAAAAACAGATAGACGAGTTAAAGAGACAAGTCAAGGCTCTGCTGACGCCGACCCCGAATAACGACAACGAAAAACTACTGGCGGAAATGAAGGAGATTCAGCAAAACATCAAGCAAGAAGTAGAACATATGGCACTGATTAAGAAGGAGAATGAAGAGATCCTACAAACCATTAAATCAGAGCGAGAACTACAGAAAGCTGAAATGGAAACACTCCGAAACAAAACAACAGAAGCCGAACAAGAAATTACAGAGAAATTGCATGATGAAAACCAAGAGACCGATCCTGAACCACAAGCGAAAGCCAGCAGCCCAACCACGACGCCCGAAACATTCAAAGGGAAGCCAATATCCCACCTGACATCCGCAGAAAACCGAGATGAACACCCTCACGTCGGCATAGGGTACGTCCGGAGACCAGGAATATTGTTCCCCGAGATAACGAGGCAATACGAACTCAAGTGCGAGGAATACAGAAAGCGCATGGAAGAAAAAGAAAAGAAGTACGGGAAACCAGTGCCCTGCAGTATCGCCACAATGCCAGATATAACACTCGCAGATAAATACACATGGCAATATTACTTTGAAGACGGAGAAATCATCCCATGGCTGAGCTCGGAGGAAGCAATCAAAAGACAGCAACAACTCAAACGTGGGAAGTGGAATGAAAGAAAGTGCAAGGAGGCATATCACATCGACAAGCTTCTACAGTTACTTCACAATTGAGAAGACAAAATACCAAATAAAAAGTCCTTTTAAGGACTGCAACCAGTCAAGCCAGGAGCCTGTGCCAACAAAGAAAACCACAAGAACAGACGAGCACAAAGGATAGCCGCCGATCGATCCCACTGCTGACGTCACAGACACAAACACTACATAACCAGTCCGAGATAGGACTCACAAGACAAGAATTAGGGTGAATAAACCCACAAAAACCACGGACTTTAACAATATCCACAGCTGATGAAGCAGGTTAGACTAGGCCGAATTTGGAATTTTTGTTTTTGAAAATTGGAATTGGAATTGGAAATAGTGTGTCCTGTTCTGAGGCACAGAATACTGACTTGTTCTGGTCTGTCTATAACGTGGTAGTCGTCTTGAGCACGTTTTGGTGGTTTTCTGACTGATTTGATCATTCTTTTCTTTTGGTGGTATGTAATGGGCACATCGGGCTGTTCTTATTTTGCTCCTTCCTTAGCCAATCGATCAGCTCTGTCGTTTTCAGGTACTCAACGGTGGGATGGTATCCACCTTATGCTGACTGCTAAGTTCAGACAGTAAGGTCCATAGTGCTGGCAATTTCCCAGACAGGAGCGCCTCGAGTACTGATTTTGCATCTGTCAATAGCACCACAGGTTGTGTACCATGGCTGGTATTTAGTAATTTCTATGTTGCTATCTTGATTGCCTCAATTTCAGCTTCATAGTTATGGCAGTATTTTCCTGTTGGAACTCTGGTCGTGACCCTAGTATTATTTGGGTATTCTATGTACACTCCCGCTCCTCCATTTCGAACAGCATTTTGTGCTGACCCATCTGTGTAGTCTCGGATCCAGAGGTCCTGTGGGTATTCTTCATCAAGGAAGCTGAGAGTGGCTATTCTGCGCTGTACACTGTTCTGTCCTTTCTTGTCAAATATTCCTCTCACTTTTGTCTGGATTTGTAGTGAAAGTCTATGTTCATCTTTCCATGGAGTTCGCTCTGGAATAGTTGTCAGGGGGATACCAACTGTGGGCAGATCGGTGGGTTCTATGCAGAGTCGTTTAGCCTGGTGGATAAAACTACTTCTTTTCAATTGCCCCATAGCTAAGATTTCGAATCTGTTCTTCATAAGGTGGCCTGGCAAGCTGAGGAACTTTTCTGCTTGTATTAGCGTTTTCGTATCTCTGCGCTCTCTCAGTGCTTGTGTCCTCCCCATCTTCTCCATTTCCACTATAGGAATTGATCTCATCCCTCCTGTGGTGACTCTAAGTGCTTGATTTTGCACTTTGTCCAGCTCTTGTAGTATGGTTTTTGATGCTGAACACCACGCAGTTGATCCGTATTCCAGGTGTGGTGGTATGTTCTGTTGATAAACTTTGCTAAGTATTTTCCCACTGGCTCCCTATGTGGTTCCAGTTAGCTTTCTCAGGATGGCTATTTTCCTTCTGGCTTTTGCTACTGCTTTGTTGATGTGCTTTCTCCATGTCAATGTGTCATCAAATGTTACTCCAAGGTATGTTGGTTCTTTATCTTCTCTTAGGGGTGTTCCATTTGTCTGGATGATCCCTGCCTTTTGTTTTGGAGAGAGGGTAAATAGGGTGGTGCTGCACTTGTTAGTATTTATGCTGACACACCATCTATTTGCCCATGCAACAAATTTATCTACAGCTCTTTTTAGCGATCTGATAGCCACTGACGCATGTTCATTTGTGCTCCATAGAACCAGGTCATCAGCGTACATTGCCGCTTTAATTACATGCGGAAGATTTGCAACATGATCATTGATGAAGATTAGAAAAAATGTGGGTGACAAGACTTCGCCCTGGGGAACACCGTGACGCAGTAGTACTTTCTTGCTCTTGAGTTCGTTTATCTGTACTCGGGCTCTTCTGTAGTGCAAGTATGCTTTCACCCATTTGTACATTCTTCCATTGACTTTGCAGTTTCTCAGTTTCTTCATCAGACCTTCTTTCCAGACTTTGTCAAAGGCTTTCTTCGGATCTATCCATGCCGCAAGCACCAGCTTCTTCTCTTGGAATGCATCCTCAATTTCTTGAGAGAGGTAGGTTGTCTGATCTTCCGTAGAGTAGCACTGCCTAAAGCCAGCATGCTGTGGCATAAGGATGTTTTCACTTTCAATGTACCACTGCAGTCTGTGATTGATGCTTGCTGCTTGCTTGTGTTCGCTGGCTGTGAAATGCAGCGCGAAGTCCTGTATGTCGGATGAAGACGTCCTGTTGTCCAAATTATTGTGATGTCATATAGGACCTGAGGTTTGCGTGAGTATCCGTTGTTCCATGTCTGTGATTGATGATGCGCTCCATTGTTTTGCAGAGACAGCGGGTGAGGCTAACTGGTCTGTAGATGGAGGCAATGGAACTATCTTTCCCTGATTTTAGGAGGGGTATCATGATTGCTTCTCTCAAGGCTTGTGGAACACTGCCTAAGTTCCAGCTAATATGGAAGATCTTCAACAGCTTTACTTTGGCCTCTGTTCCTAGGTTCCTGATCATTTCACTGGAGATACCATCATCTCCTGGTGACTTTCTCATTTTCAGTTTTGATATCAGTTTGAAATCAGTTTACTGATTGTGATAGGTTCCTCCAGAACCGCATGTAGTATTTCATTCTGTCCTGTATGTTGCCATTTTCTCAAATCTCTTGTTTTTTCTCTGGACTAATTTCGATACTGTTATCTTGTGCGAATGAGTCCGCAAAATGTTCAGCTGCTTGCTTTCCTGTTATGATGTTTCCGTCTTTATTTAGTGCAATCTTTTAGTTTCTCCCTGTGCCCTCATCGTTAAGTTATTTTATTAGTTTCCACAACTTCCTTGGTACATACTGCAGATTCATATACATATGATGTAAATAAATCAATAATACTTAAGCTGAAACAATTAAAACACGTAGTCACAGGTATTGTTCAAATGTGGAACATCTGTTATCCCTACGGTAATTGTAAATGTACCAAGAACTCTTTCTGATTGCACAAAACCGGCTAGATGTATTAATGGAAGTTAAATGCAGAACAGCTATAGCCAAAGCAGTAGTTCACAAGATGAAGAATGTTCTTTGCAATGTTGTTGTCAGTAGAGGTCAGGGAAACAGTTGAGTTGTTGAGGGCTATATTGAGCCAATGTAGGTCACCATGGCCGAATGCATAAGGACGCGTGTTCTTAAACATCTGGTGTGCTGATGCCGAGGTAAGGGGTTCAGTCCCTATGACAGACAGTTATGTTAAAATGTTAACCTATCGTCCTTGACTTGGGGGTGTAAATTACAAGTACTCTGAAGTCAGAGTGGGTTCGCCTGATGGCGAGGGACACTGTTAATAGGGAAAGCTAATTCAGCCCAGCACTACTAGAAGTAGTATGTATGGACTACACTTGAGCTCAAAGCGAGCGAGCGCAAATAAATAAATAAATAAATAAATAAATAAATAAATATCGGTCTCCCTGGCCGAGGTTTTAGCATCTTTCTCAGTAACCCGGAATACTCTCGTGGTTGACGTGAGCGCACGAGAATTGGAAGCGGTTAGTGTCGCGACAGTGACTTATGAGAGTATGGAGCCGGTCGCTCAGAAAGTCGTGGCGTGCTGATGAGCGTAATCTAGCCTAGGAATCAACATACAGCTGAAAGATGCTGGTGTTGACCGCAATATCCTGAAACAGGATGGAAACGCGGGGAATGTGTGTGTGTGGGGGGGGGGGGGTGTGTGGGGGGTGTGGGGGGTGTGTGTGGGGGGTGTGGGGGGGTGTATGTGTGTGTGTGAAAATTGACTATGCAGCAGATAATGAATTGCGTATGAGAAACATACAGATCCTGACACCCTCGCTCCTGCTGACGTCATATTAATGAATTCCCCCACAATACCACACACCGACTGTTTAGAAAGCAAACAACACGTGCGGGAAACAATAACAAAGTGGTAAGATGAGCAGACAAGCAACAGCACACAGACAGACAACAAACACATACATCCGTGAACCCTCTAGTTAGGTAAGTTATAAGTTGGGAATTCAAAATCCTCGACTCGCAGGGCTAGAGAACAAAAGTATGTAATGGTGTTCGTTTCTCATATATTATGAGGTAAAAGAATATGAATTTCCCAGATTTTAGTAAATAGCTCACAGTTTTAGCTCCCGTTGAATCAAGACGTTGTACCATTTATCACTGAGCTACCGTATGACGGTAGACGATACTACATACTTCCTGTTAGCGCCGAATGTTGGGTGGCGCTCACCAAACCCCACATCCTCTATTGTGCCAACGGCTTCGGACGGAGTAGCGCAATTGGGAGAGTACAAGCCTTATCCTGGTGCGAGGAAATGCAACCTAAACACTAAATGTCATGGCAGGGCAGACCAGGTCCTAAGCCGTGGTCGACAACTGGTCTAGGATCGAAGCTCTGACAGGCGGACATTTAGAGTTTTACTTTGCTGATCCTGCGGCTTCTTCAGCTTGTCTTGTTCCAGGTGTATTGGTGTTACCTTTCCTTTGGAGTAAGCTAGGCAGGCCGAGAGAGGGATCTTTTTGCATGAGTAACACATGGTCTATTCAATTCAGCCCAGGCTTTGTGCTATGGAGAGGTATAACTCTGTTTTACAAACTATCGTCTGTTAGGACGGCAAGGTGCCACTCATGGCAGTTAAGACACTATTGTAGTTCTGGGGATCACACTGCAGCCTGACCCGGTAGGGATAGTGCAGACTCCAGACGTCAGCAAGCGACTGAGTATTTGTAAAATTAGACGTAGACAGTCACAAGGTTTTGGCCACGTTTTGAGAAGAAATAAACAAGAGAACTTGGTGACATCAGGCAAGAATGAAGGAAAACACAACACAGGGAAGATAGAGAGGTAAATATCTTGAAAGTTTGACCACATGGCACTGTCGAGAAAAGAACACGGAGCTGATTCACGGCTCTTGTGCTTGTGTGACATGGCGAAACATTACCGCTAACGCGTATCGGCACAGCATATGATGAGGGAGGCATGAGATGAAGAATACAACGTGTTTAACCGCAATTGTTACTGGAACGATCAACAGCCACATCTTAAACCCCAGTTGTTAATGGTGTGGTATACAAAAACGTCTCTACTAACATCCGTCTATAGATGCCCTTTAAAAAGAATTACTAATCCCAAATAATTACTGTTAAGTACCTTACTTTCGGGAAAAGAAAACAGAGAAAAACTAACCCGTAGGGTAGCTTAATTTATTTGGCTTTATTTTGGTTCACGTACCTGGCCAAAAACGGCTAGATTTCAAACAAAGGCACCAAAGCGGCCATTTCTAGTCAAGAGAGCACACAAGAAAGTCGACCTTTCTCTTCGGGGAGAAGGCAGTTTTGCCTTAAAAATATATCATTCTCTGCAAGCCATTGGTATGTTAAATCTACATTAATAATACGTATTTATGTATTACATATACCAGTATGTTTAATTAAGAATTAGTTAGAATGATAATTCAACAATTCTTGTAAACTAGAGTCTGATTTGATTTTTAGTACTGAAGCGCCATGTGGGTGCCACGCTGTAATTTTTCCTATGTTTTGCAATTTCAAATCCCTATGTCAAAACCTTTTATAGGCATTATGAACTTATATCTAACTAATAGTGCTTATAACCTATAAATATTATGTGTACTGTATCAACTTCAGGAACACATTCAGAGAACTCGTTTCTGTCAATTTCATATTCCTGTGAATAATAACTTCTATGCATGGTGAACTATATCTCACTATCTATGCTTAGAAATCTGCAAATAATATATGTACTGTAGAGATTGAACTCTAAAGAACATTTTCAAAGAAACAATTTCTCAATGTGGGAACAGACTCTTGATTACATACTTCATAGTAGAGAACTGGTGTCTGCCACTTTCAAATATCCTATGTAGTGTAAATTCACTGTTAAGGATATTTCTGAACTTGTTTTATCCATGCGGGGACATACAAATGATTACGCATATTCCTGACTCTTAGTCGGGGGATAAAATGCTTTGCCACATTCTAATCTGTAACTTAGTACTATAGTGCTAAATTTTAGTACAATCCTTTTGTTAACAGATTAGGAACCACTCCAAATGAGTGAAGAACATATAATCATTTCATAAAATATTGCTAGGGAAATGCCATGTTTAAGAATATAAATTCAAGAACAAAGAAAACAAACGCTGTAGTGGGAACAGAAGCGAAGATTGATGTGAATAAATTGCTTGCAATATTCAGAAGATTGGACCATGCGGCATAAGTCATTCTAATAAATACACTCCGAATAATAGCAGTAATTGGCAAAATATATCACAGCGGTCACTAACCTCATACTGCGGTAAACAGTGGGAGAAAATAGTTTGTTTTAGTTTATGGATTAGCCCCTGGGGAAATCCAAAAACATAGGCTCCTTGCATCATCATTATGATTAATTATTATGTATGATTATCATGTACTTAATATCAGAGAAATGTACATGTTGGCTTTCTCTGTTATGAGAAATTTTCTCTGTTCTGATTGTTACTCTTTACTGTGGGAGTATACATTTTAATGTTGCCCCTGAGGATTAGAGGATGTTGATGTAAGAAGCCTTGTGCATGTCAGTGCAAAAGAAAAGGTGAACCGTATGGTCATTAGCCTTGGCCTAATGCTGATTATAGCGAAGGAAGGGAGACAAGGAATCGGAAACAAAAGAGCCTATTTCTGGACCATTCTCTTCAAGGTTTAACAAATGCACTAGCAAAGTGTTGGATACAAAGGATGGCTTCACTCATCTAAGAGTCCCAGTAACAACAGAAGAAACATAGAGTGAAAAGATATCTCACTCACTATTAGAGCTAGAAAAGCTCTACAACAAGCGACGAGAGACAGGGAACTGGGAAACCCACTCCTTTCCCCTTCACCTCTTGTTGTTTGTATTTTTTTGTTTGTAATTGCGTTGTGAAATGTAAACACATCACAGTAGGTTAATGCTCGGTTGTATTCTTTGTCATCCCTTTTCTATAGCGAGTGGTGGATTTTGTGGGACTACATTACATCACTATCAACTGGAAACTGGGTAAAAAGCCAGACGATAGTGAACATGGCAACTGTCCTAATCAAAGGACCAATACCTCAATGTTTACTGCTGCAATCATAAGCTGCAAACGACAGCAACAAACAAATTTGAAGACAACTGACTGCGTGATTGAGGAAGTCCTATTTTAGCAGGAAAATCCAGGATGGAATTCGCGATCTAAAAATCTACAAAGATGAAGATCAACAGAGTAACTGACAACAGTGTAACGTCTGCTTTACTTCTGAGAAGTACCACCTATGGCCTCATCATTCAACCAAATCAGTGAAACTATGGGACAATCCTACTACAAGTTTAATAAAACTAACAACAGTGAGTAACTTTCAACTGTTGATTGGATTACCAAGTTAATATCCAACAATGGATAAGTCTTCGGAAGAACGTCTCACAGCTGCAACAGTCAAACATAAAGGTTCAGCCACCCAACACCAAGTTCTAGAATACTAACACAAACTCAAATAAATGGGAAGAGACACTGAAACAACAATAAGCCAATACAACCAAGGTACCAACTGAAAACCATAACTACACCCAAAAAAGTCGCTTAAAAGTCGACAGGGTCGACTTCATTGCGCCGGGTTATATCCCATATGGCTCGGTCTCTTTCCGCAGCACGGAAAGCGTCTCACAAAGCACGAACTCCGTAGCTTTTAGCGACGACCCACAGGAGTCTCCGAAACATTTAACTCGTAAACCGAAGGACGCGGCCCGGAATCGAACCCACGACCTTCGGAGCACGAGACAAACGGCTTGACCACTTCGCCACAGAGACTCCCGAATGAATCACCACGAACTACACCAGATTACCTCAAGGTTCCAAAATCTGAAACGCCTGAAATAAGCCAGATCAACTGCAGATCTCAGTTATAGACTCGCGACTTGGTGGGTGTAACATCTTTGTAAACATTGGGATTCTGATATTAGAAGCAGAGCAGCTGAATGGTCGTCTATTTGGCACCGTGTACGGTGAGATGGGAAAGTACCTTATGCAGAGCTTAGGTGGAAATTCCGGAAAGTGAGACCAACCAAGGCCCCAAATTTCACAAAAAGACACCGAACCTACTGCAACAGAGTAGTCGAAAATTCTAGCCCTCGGAGGGATACGTGATTGTGTGTAATTTCTATTCTTGGATTTTAGAGTATGATTTGCACCAGCCAATTACCAGTGGATAAATATTAGGAACATAACTGAGTACATTATTTCGGTACCCAGATAATGGGAATAGGATCTAATCTACAGAAGAGATGAACACTTAACCGCACATTAGGAGATAAAGGAATATTAATTAGTTAATTGAGTACCCATTGCTTTTTATATGTTTTTTTTTTCTTTTATGCCATGATACAAGGTCAGTAGTGTTTTATTTGGTAACGAGGTATAACTAAAGGGTGGTTATGATATATATAGTATTTTGACACCATCTCATTATTTTTAAATACGAGAAGTGTAGTGTCAGAAACAACTGTTTTATATGTTGGGTCCTATGTACTTATATCATGATTTGCCTTAATTATGTAAGGTGGGTCCAGGAATAGACCCAATTTGTGGTTGTTGTGTTGTTTGTAATAACCTTGTTTTTTTTCTTGGGACACTGGGTACTATGTTGTGATAATGCAAATCATTCCCATGCCTGTCTGAAAATGCATAGTGTTCATTACACATATATATGTAACTGCAGATCTTGATTTAATACTTGAACCGTTTGTCCAAAATTTGTGGTGTGTACATCAAGTAAATGTGGTGTTCACCAGGGGTTGTTTATATGTTGTGAACAATCAATGTCTTCTAGCACTAGATAAACTTTAGAGGGTGATAAGTGGGGATGGAGAAGTACTCAGAAATACATCTATGAACAGGAGTGAAGTCTTTTCCTTCTTGGGTTTCTGGTAGAATTCCATGATCACCTCAAGTGGCTAAAATAATAGAGAATCAAAACAAATCCCCTAGACTTTTAACGAAATATTCGCATGCATTAAAATCTACACCCCGCTACTGGAACGATCAACAGCCACATCTTACACCCCAATTGTTACTGGAACGATCAACAGCCACATCTTAAACCCCAATTGTTACTGGAACGATCAACAGCCACATCTTAAACCCCAATTGTTACTGGAACGATCAACAGCCACATCTTAAACCCCAATTGTTACTGGAACGATTAACAGCCACATCTTAAACCTCAATCGTTACTGGAACGATCAACAGCCACATCTTAAACCCTAGTTGTTACTGGAACGATCAACAGCCACATCTTAAACCCCAATTGTTACTGGAACGATCAACAGCCACATCTTAAACCCCATATGTTACTGGAACGATCAACAGCCACATCTTAACCCCAGTTGTTACTGGAACGATCAACAGACACATCTTAAACCCCAATTGTTACTGGAACGATCAACAGCCCCATCTTAAACCCCAATTGTTACTGGAACGATCAACAGCCACAACTTAAACCCCAATTGTTACTGTACCGATCAACAGCCACATCTTAAACTCCAGTTGTTACTGGAACGATCAACAGCCACATCTTACGACCAGTGCTTCGAGAGATTTGCTTACAGTGCTATGATGTCCATTCTTAAATCACTCAATGAAAAGAAAAGCACACAGAACACATACCTTTACGGTCTGTATGTAATTATTAATCATTAAAATGATTTATAAAATTCACTGTAAACATGTAAATAATCAATTGTAAATAAAATCGTAAACGGGCTTGTAAAATTATCTAACGACAGTCGGTCACACTTAATTATTATTCTCTTTCTCGACTGCAAGCAGGGTCGCATGTGATCTGTAGGCGTGCTTTTGTTTCTGAGCAGTCTCTCGTTGGGCTCTCAAGGACCGGATTGAAGCTACATGCAATGAAAAACGAAAAGAGTGCTGAAGTGCCATGTAGAACCCACACTGTTGTATGCATGTATGAAACATGGAAAATAAGGAGACAAGCATCATGTGTAACCTCTCCATCTAACTCTGTGGAAACAATCATCATCCGTAGACATCATCATCATCATTATCATCATCATTATTATCATCATCATCATCATCATCAGCCATGCCAATAAGCGTGGGCGGTCATATTTCGCCATCTTATTCGATCACCAGAGTCGTAGATCAGCTCAGTATTTCTGTCTCGACCATGCCACGTGGCCAAACCATCCAGGTATTTATTTCTCTGCCTTCCCCTTGTTCTCTTCCCCTCGATTTGCCAGTTGTCACTAAGTTCTCCAATTCATTTCTTCTCATAGCGCGACAAAAAATGTTGACTGTCTACGTCTAATTTCTCTGATCAGTTTACGATTTTCATTTGTTTCATGTAGGACATGGTCATTGGTTTTTCTGTCTGCCCGTGGTATTCTTTGCATTTTCCTCAGAAACCACATTTCCACAGCCATCAGATGTTTTTCAGCCTGTTTGCTCATTGTCCACGCTTCATATCCATACAAAAGAACAGGTTCTATGTAACACCTCAACAATACAGTACAAATTATTCAATCAGAAAGTTCCTCTGGGCATCGGGTGGCAGACTGTTGACATTGAAGTATCTACAACCCCAAACAATACCCATATAACCCTATTCCTAGCCAGTTCCCGTGTGCTGTGCTGAATCCTGAGATGGATACGTCCTGCTATGCCTCTCCACAGAAGTGACGTTTCTGTACCAGACTTGCACATCCAGTTGGTTTCTTGGGTTAACATGGAAGAACTCTGTGGCACAATCCTTGTAGTGATGTCACTTTGTGACCGGGTCGGGATGACAGTTTCTACAGTAACCGCACTGTGATACATATAAATCAGTTTGAGAGATCAGTCGAACTGCAAGCCAATGCACTGGCGTCTCAGTCTCCCAGAGAATTCATAACCAGCCAGCCAGCTAGCCAAACAGCCAACCAACCAACGATCAAAACAATTAACCAACCAGCCACCCAACCAACCAGGCAACCAAGCAGTCAGCCAGCCAATCAACCAACCAACCAAATAGCCAATCTCAGCCAGCCAATCAACCAACCAACCAACCAAATAGCCAATCAACTAGCCAACCATCTAAACAGCTCATTAACTAGTCAGTCAACCAACCCACTAATCAACCAACCAGCCTAACCACCCACCAACCAACCAGCCAGCCAACCCACCCACCAACCAACCAACCAATCACAGAGTTAGTCAGTCCGACGCCAAACCTCTTTAGCCGCCCACTACGACATGCTGGGTGGCTCACAGTAACACCATTATTTGCCTCTCTATTGAGCCTCATTAACAGACGAGAGATACACTAAAACCCATCATCATCATCTTGTGCCATGTCGATAAGCGTTGCGGTAAAGCTTCGCCATCTCACACGATCACCAGAGTCGTCGATCAACTCCGTGTTCTTGACTCGACCAATTTATTTCTTCTCACAAGGAGCCCAAAATATCTGGACTGTCTACGCCTTAATTTCTCTAAGTAGGTTACAGTTGTCATTAATTTCTTGTTAAGTTGTTAAGTTAGTTGCATATCCTTTACAGGACAATCTCATCATTTTTGGTTGGTTGTGATTTCTTGGTAAGTTTACGACCAGTAGTTTGCCATTGCTTTCTGAACATACCATTGTATGAAAACAGGCGCAAGGCGGCCTGCTGCTAAATCGCCGCAGCTGTGTTTCGAACCCGGTATGCGGGATTACGAATTGTACCCCTAACTCCTTCGCCAAGGAAGACGGCTTGTTTCTTGAAGGGCTTGCTAATTGGTTTACACTAAAACTTTTTTGTTTAATCGCACGTCCTTTCTTAGGACGTAGCAATCAACCCCAGCATTTTGGCTGTTCGTGATTCCTGGGCAATTTTTACGTTCGGTAGTTTGCCATTGCTTCCTGAACGACCAGCACCTATCCATCCATCCATCATGTGCCATGCCGATAAGCGTGGGCGGTCATGTTTTGCCATCTAACTCGATCACCAGAGTCGTTGATCAGTTCTGTGTTTCTGTCTCGACCATGCCACGTGGCCAAGCCATCGAGATATTGACTTCTTGGTCTTTCCCTTGGTCTCTTCCCTTCGATCTTGCCAGTTGTCACCAAGTTCTCCAATTCATTTCTTCTCATAACACGCCCAAAATGTTTTGACTGTCTACGCCTAATGTCTCTAATCAGTTTACGATCTTCATTCGACCGGCACCTATACCTATCTCGAAAAAAAAAAAAAATAGCACCGCTGTATTTCGAACCCGGATATATGGGATTGTGTCCGTAACACCTTCGCCACGGAGGTAGGTACACTAAAACATCCACATGAAAAACACACACGCCATTCTCACCGCTTGTTCTGAGGTTAAGCAGCTTCTCCTTCTTCCTCCTCCTCCTCAAACTCGCCCTCTTCCTCTGCCGTGGCGTCCTGGTACTGCTGAAACTCGGAGACCAGGTCGTTCATGTTAGACTCAGCCTCAGTGAACTCCATCTCGTCCATGCCCTCGCCGGTGTACCAGTGCAGGAAAGCCTTGCGACGGAACATGGCTGTAAAGTGACGTCAGAGAGTAAGGACCTTGAATACTATTTTTTTCCGCATATCCTTTACAGGACATCGCTGTCAACAGTAGCATCTTTCAGCTGTCTGTTGATTTCTTGGCAAGATTACGCTAAGTAGTTTGCCATTGCTTTCTGAGCGGCCGGCTCAGTTATCCCGCAAGTCACCAGCGGGGGTAGAACCGCTCACAGTTCTCGCCCGCTACGAGACTCTGCGTGATAAACGGGATTATGAAGAAAGTGGTATAACCCCTCGGCCAGAGAGACCGGCGGGAATATTATACTGTTAAAAAAACAACAATAACAGAGAAACCGCAACATTATTGCAGTTTCAATTGCAAACTTGAACCAACATTTTATTGACGATGCTGATGTGCCCACTGCAGTCGGTTCTGGCGATGCCGGTCCGTAAGAACATGACCTCTGCAGGGTCTTCTAGCCCAAAGACCAGCGTCGTGCAGCCGGTTCCTGACCTTTTCCTATGAAATTCGACGAGCTCGACTCGATTGGCATTGACTGGACTGTCGAGAACGCAGATGCAAATCGATTCCTAAGGTGACGCAGCCGTATGAAGCGGTCTTAGGCAACAGTTGTGATTCTTTGTCTTTCACTGCGCGGCCGGTCTGCCACTGAGCCTGTTTCTTGAAATCGCCTCCAAAGGCGAATAATAGTGCTTCTAACCACATTAAATTCTCTGGCTTCTTTTGACTGTCCAGCCTGTAAACGTCCATGGTGATGAGTCGTTCTGTAGTGAGATGAGCCATACTTGCGTATTGAATTTGCAACTGAATTTATTCGAGGAGCGTCAATCTTTTATAGGCATTCAATAATGTGGTCAGAGAGTATTATATTCACTAAGTTTCACTGGATTATCATGAACATGTCACGAGTTACTGTCAAAAATGTTTGACCTTGACCTCTTTCATGACCTCAGGAATCATGAGGTGAGTACAATTCAGGTAACCTCGAGAAGTTAATGACCAGATGGACACAGCCGATAGGTTGACTGATGTCTAATCGGCGAATATCTTTTATAAAAGTAACATCAACAATTTTG
>OY992876.1:298070353-298152853 GCA_963921405.1 Cepaea hortensis
TCCGCCTGTCTAATCTGTCTGTCTCTCCGCCTGTCTGCCCTCTGTTTATCTGTCTTTGACTGTCTGTCTGTTTTTTTCTTTGTCTCGCTTTCTCTTTCACTCGGTCTGTCTGGCTGTCTGTCTGTGTGTTTCGCTTTCTTTCTCTCTTTATCGTTTCGTCTGTCTGTCTGTCCGTCTGTCTGTCTGTCCGTCTGTCACCCTCCTATCTCTCTCTAAAAGGGAAGCCACCACATTGATACCTCCAGAATACATTTACCGACAGCCATGCAGTGGCATTTATGGTGAAGTGACATCTTTAGTGCACTTCATGTCTACGTACTGACAAATGCGACATACCTGACTTCTCAATGTATGACCCTATACAAGTATAGCACATTCGTCCTCTCTGTATCTGTCTGTCTGCGTTAGCCTGTCTTTGCCTGTCTGCCTATCTGTCTGTGTTCTATCTGTCTGTGTCTGTTCGTGTCTGTCTGTGCCTGTCTATGAATTTCTCTGTGTATGCCTCTGTCTATCAATATGTCTATCTGTCTGCGTCAATCTTTGCCTACCTGCCTGACTGCCCACCCGTCCGTCCGTCCGTCCGTCCGTCCGTCCGTCCGTCCGTCCGTCCGTCCGTCCGTCTGTCTGTCTGTCTGTCTGTCTGTCTGTCTGTCTGTCTGTCTGTCTGTCTGTCTGTCTGTCTGTCTGTTTGTCTGTCTGTCTGTCTGTCTGTCTGTCTGTCTGTCTGTCTGTTGTCTGGTCTGTTCTGTCCACTCCTCAACATCTCTGCTAAAAGTCTTCCCTCCTTGTTCTTAAGTGAGCTCACAAATAGACGAGTGGGGGTAGTGGTGGTGGTGGTGGGGGAGGGGGGGGGGAGTAATGGATAGTGTAACTGCAAATAGTGACACCGTGACACGCCAGTGAATGACACCGTGGCACACCAGTGAGTGAACAACGCCGTGACATTTTTGGTCAATAAACTGTTTCATTAAATTCCCACGTCTCAGTAAAATGCTTTTCATCTTTTTCTTTGGCTTACACTTTCTCCACCCAGCTCCCACAGCTTTAGAATCACTGCCTTAGCGCTATTAACACGGCGTATGAAATTGTACACTTGCTAATTACGCTTGTTTCAGTGAAACTGTATAGGCCTATATCCTACTTTAACTTTGTCATTTTCTCTTCGTTTGCTTTGAACTCAAGTGTGTTCCGCACACATGCTGCTACGTAACGAAACAATTACTCATCTTTCTTTTCCAGACCTACCCGTGAACTGCTCCGAGATCCTCTTAAACAGCTCTTGTATTGCCGTGGTATTCCCCACAAAAGTGGCCGACATTTTCAGGCCTCTGGGTGGGATGTCGCACATGGCTGTTTTCACGTTGTTGGGGATCCATTCCACGAAGTAGGATGAGTTCTTGTTCTGCACGTTCAGCATCTGCTCGTCCACCTCCTTGGAAGACATTCTCCCTCTGAAATAATAAAGAAATCAGTTTAAGTGACACAAAATCCCATTTTATGAAAGGTTGGGTATGGTTCCTTGCCCATGGTTGCTGGCAAAGACCAACGGTTTGTCTGTTGTGAAATATATTGGCCATGATAGCTGGCACAGACCAATGGTTTGTCTGTTGTGAAATCTATTGCCCATGAGAGCTGGTACAGACGATTGGTTTCTCTGTTGTGAAATCCATTGCCCATGAGAGCTGGTGTGACGCAGTGACTAGCACACTTGAGTGACGGTCGGTGAGCATGTTTTCGAATCACCTTCGAGGCGCGTTATTTTTCATTGCCCTGGAAAGTAAAGGCGGACAGTGTGACATTGAGCACATCATCCAGCGAGTGTCCACTGGTCTAACAATGTCATGATACCAACATGTATCCTTGCGCTTTTTTTTCTACGGTATGGATGCGAAGCTTGGACAATGAGTATTGAAATGGTTAGGAAACTTGAAAGAGCTTCAAACTTCAAAAGATTGTTGATAATGGCATGGACCCTTCTTCTGTGTCTCCACATCTCTAATGTGGTAAAGGGGTTTGGTTGTTACAATGATGCCATGGGCTATTCTAGCGGTATAGCATCTACTGTGTGGGGTCTCCCACGTCAGACAAGTCAAGGGGTCGGGATCAGGCGAAGTCGTACACACACCTGTTGCCTTGTAGGGAGACTGGGGACAGTCAAGGGCTAATGAAAACAAACCTGAACTAATGCAGGTGGGGGTCTGATGCACTGAGATACAGGCTTGATGAAACTTGATGGCTTAGAAGTTCCCGTCTTCGCTCTCATCATAGGGTTGGTGTCCGCCTCTGATTCAAAACACCTCGCATCCTCACATCACAAGGTCGGTGTCCGAACCTGGCTTAGACATTTCCGGGTTCGCTTTCATCAAAGAAATTACTGTCCGCCTCTGACTTAGAAATCTCGGTACTTCATCATGGGGTTGGTGTGCGCCTCTGACTTAGAAATCTCGTTACTTCATCATAGTATTGGTGTCCGCATCTGACTTACAAATCTCGTTACTTCATCATAGTACTGGTGTTAGCATCTGACTTAGAAATCTCGTTACTTCACTATAGTGTTGGTGTCCGCCTCTCGCTTAGAAGTTCTCGGGTTCGCTTTCATCATTGTATTGGTGTCCGCCTCTGACTTAGAAATCTCGCTATTCTCATTATAATGTTGGTGTCCGCCTCTGTCTTCGAATGTACCCGGCTCGCTCCGAGAATAGGGTGCGGAGTTTTAAAACAATCATGATTTCTAATGACATCACGTGTCCTCTTGTTCTCTTGGGTAATGGGATCGGGTAGCAAACCTTCTCGGGTGAAGACTAAACGCGGAAGGTCCAGTGTGCAAGTTGTGCGTCCGGTGTGCAAGTTGTGCGTCCGGTGTGCAGGTTGTGCGTCCGGTGTGCACGTTGTGCGTCCGGTGTGTAAGTTGTGCGTCCAGTGTGCAGGATGTGCACGATAAAAACTCCACGGAAGTTGGAAAATGTAAAGTGTAAGGATCACAACAGCAAACACTGCTGTTGTTGACTGCGACGTCCTGTGTGGGATATGCAACTAACGTTTTTGAGGATCATATTCTGACAAAATTATTAGTTGAGAAACCTCGTCACGGGTAGATAGAGCCGTTACATAGTGTGCAATCTGTCTAGAAGACGCGAACATTAACCAAATGCATGCCGAAGTTGGACACACTGACCTGGGAGTTAGAACGATGCATAACTTGATGCGACTCGCTTCCTTCGAATGGACACACAGGCGTTTTGATCAACATCTTCGTCAACGAATAGGAAAATAAGGAAACTTTTTGTTGGCGGTTGAAGACATTTGTCGTCACGGCTGCTTGTATCTGTGTGTGTTTTACCTGTTGTCGAGCTTTCGGGTAATATTTTGTGTACATTCAGATTGCTACACCAGAACGGCATCTCTCTATCTCTCTCTCTCTCTCTCTCTCTCTCTCTCTCTCTCTCTCTCTCTCTCTCTCTCTCTCTCTCTCTCTCTCTCTCTCTCTCTAACTCTCTCTAACTCTCTCTCTCTCTAACAGTGATATGGTATATCAAGCTGTTTTTAGTTCGCATATCCTTTACAGGGCCGGCTTCCTGGCCTAGAGGTTAGCGACTTTTCTCCGTAATCTCGTATACTATCGTAGGTAACATGATGACGGTGAGAATCAGCAGTGGTTCGAATCGCGTCGGTAACTTACGGGGTATGTGAGCCGGCCGCTCAGAAAGCAGTGGCAAACTACTGAGCGTAATCTTGCCAAGAAATCAACAATCAGCCGAAAGATGCTGATGTTGACAGCGATGTCCTGTAAAGGATATGCGAAAAATTTTTATCTTTTACATGACATCACTGTCAACATTAGTATCTTTCAGCTGATTGTTGATTTCTTGGCAAGATTATCTCAGTAGTTTGCCATTGATTTCTGAGCGACCGGCTCACATACCTCGTAAGTTACCAACGCGACAGAACCGCTACCGATTCTCGCACAGGTTACGTTCCTCACATGGATATACGGGATTACGGAGTGTGACGAAACGCGTTTATCTGTCTTGGGTCGTCAGAATCCCGCACTATTTTGGCGCGTCATCGGGGGACTTTCCCCGCTATAAATAGACTTGGGGAAGCCGATGGAGGAATTACCATCTAGAATCTTCTCGGGGCACCTGAATTCGAGTGACCCGTGAGGCTGGGTATCGCACTAAATTCTCGTGCAGAGAGATCTAGAAACTCTAGGCGGAGAATGACTGTTTCCCGAGAAAGTGTCTTTTCCCTAGAAGCACTAGCTCCTCGTGCGCATTGAGTTGGCACGAGTGGGGAAATTGGCTAAACCATTCATTCACTTCATTGTGCTCGAAGAGAGCAGACGCAGGCCTGTGTGGAGCCATTTTGTGTTGCGTCTCACCTCAACCATGTATCGGCTGACTGTTATAGAAAGGAGGCCGAGGAGCCCTTGAACAGTTCTGAAAGCTGACTGGAGTCTGGTTCCGAAGATTCAGGTACTTATTTTTTTTACGTAATTTAACTTTGTAATTGTGTACAAAACGCCATCGTTCTAACCTCATTACCTATGCGGATGTCCTTGCATAGATAATTAGCAAACCGATCGATAACGCTGTTGACGGCTAGGTCGTGGGTTTGTTTACCAACGTGTATTCGCGAATCAGCTGTTGGGAACGCAGGAATGCGATGTGGGCGATTTGGGTTTAAATTATATTTACCATGTATCGCAAATCGTTGCATCTATTAGGTTGCTGTGTTAGAATATAACGGAGTTACGTGTGTCTGATAGAAACCTAGATTTATGTCAGTCAGTTGCTGAAGCAAGGAGAACGGTTAGAAAACCAGGTAAGTTGGTAGGTGGAGATTCGGACAAAACTGTGCTTAGTTACTAAGTAAAGAAAGAACTTAGTTCTGTGCCACCAGGAATGATGTAACTATTGTGTAGTAACTTAATAGTGAATTCATTGTGTGGAACACGGGATTTCTGTGTGAAGGTAAGTCTGCATTGATGATATATATATATATGTATGATGTGGCATTGTGTATATATATTAGGTCACGGCATGTGATACTTCCTGGAGTAATTCCGAACGCCGAATAGGTCGACGCGTGATAACCCTGCGTGCCGTCGCGATATGCATATGCGATCTGAATTCTTGTCTTAGCTATCCTGTTCTTTCATACTGGCGCTAGTGCGAGTGAATGCTAAGGTGCTGGAAGTATGGAAAGATGCAAGGAGGTTGTATGAGACAGAGAACATATAGGATATGGGGGATTTTAAAGCAAGTTATGAAAGTATAGGTTGGCAGACCAGGCCAACGATGAAGTTCGGTCCTGGCCAAGGCTAAACCACTTGGGAGGGCGGAACTGGAACATCACCCTTGGAACATGTGGGGAACATGTATTATCAAGAAGGCTTCTTGACTCTAAGGAGGAGTCTGATAAGAAGAGTTTGCTATAGCGTGGGCAGGTGGTCCCACCAGCAAACAGGACTGTGTACATATTGGATGTGATCATGTACTATTCCTATATCCCGAGGGATGGTATATTGATCAGAATTATGTTTACTAATGAACATTGATAATGTTAGGAACGAGTCCAGGGACTCTTTACCTTAATGTTTAGTTCGATTAAATTAGAACTATGATAACAGCCTACTATCACTACTGACGTTAGCGAAGACTGGTAGATGATTAGGGATAGGTGAGACCTACGATCAGACTCGTCATTCTGATTTCTTGCTCTGTTTGACGGGCTGTTCTGTGAGGCCAGCTGACATTACTGAACCCATGCTATACTACTCTCCAGATAGAGATAATGCTTTAGTTATATGCATAACTAAATAGCATGACTGAGGGTTGAGTAGTCATTGGTAGGATGCATGTGGACTAATGTTTGGGCCAGTATACTCTCACCGGTCGCTCTTCCTTTTCAGGAGTTTGCCTGTTGAGGAACCAGTCAACTATACTTGTCGTTGGCGGGAAACCACTTCGTGTAACACAGCGAAGGGTTCAATTCTTTACTTATCACGCCAGACTCAACCACACCATGTACCCAGTGTGATTCATCATGCGTGAAGGTTTGCATCCAGTGATTTAGGTGCCCTGAAGGTGCACGTGTGGGACATGATGGTTTGTGTTGTTTTTCTGCATTAGAAGATACTCTATTTCAGCCAGGAACATTTCAGCAATTTGAGCAATCGTGTTCAAAGAAAGGAAACACCTGACCGTATATTATTACGGTGGTTCTGCCTAAACGTGGAAAAACGAGATTTAGACACTTGAATGGTTCTTATGACAGCTATAGTGGCAGGTCTTGAGAAGAACTACACCAGCTATTAATAACTTGTGGCAAGTGTTATCGGGTGGAAGGGAAAATAGATTATAGTCCAACCTGAATAGTTTTCCTTGAAAGTAGATGTCTGATTCTAATAATGTACTGAACGAGTATGAAGACTTTGAACTGTGTTCGTGTAGGACTCAGTGACATATCAGTTGCCTTATCTGATTCTTCAAGCAGTGGTACTGTATTATGAGGACGGGACCATTGAATTGGTTATTGACATATTCTTCAAGCAGTGTTACTGTGCTATGATTGCGGGACCATTAGATGGGTCAGGGACTTATTCTACAACCAGTGTTACTGTGTTGTGAGTACGGAACCATTGAATTGGTCAATAGACTTATTATCCAACCACGGGTAATGCATTACTGAGGGACCATTAGATTGGTCAGTGACTACTTACATTCATCGAAGTCTGGAATACTTGGAGTCAAATCCAGGAGGATTGTCTCCTAGCCAGAGTTGATAGAGAACTGTGTATTAACCGTGACTTAGTAGGAGTGATAAAGATGCAGTTGGTCCAGTTGAGTGAGGTCCAGCGGTGACTGTATAGTTGTGGATCCACGCTCTGGGGACGGAGTGGTCTCCAAGGTTCTAGTCATCTCACTGGAAGGAAGCCGGCTGAGTGGCGGACCGACTGGACGGGACATCTGCATCCAATCTACTTCTCAACCTGATGATGACAACCATATCTCTGATTCTGTCTCTACTCTATCCTCTATTTGTGTAAATAGATTATTCTATCAGGATGTTCATTTCAGTTCTATATTCTCAAGGGTAGAATAAATTTTATGTACGTTGACTTGCTCTTTGTATAATGATTGAGTGTGGTCTCGGACGATGCCTAAGTGTTCATTGTTCCACAGGAGTAGGTAGTTAGTGGGGGTCTAGAATCTGGAGGGGCTTGTAGACATAATTAACTAATATGAGATCAGCCACAGAGTAAAAATGTGTATCTGCCTATCCAACCCCTGGGGTTAGAATACACGGGAGTGCTAGAGACACCTCGGGTGTGGTTCACTCTCACTACCCAAGGCGATCTTGTTACACGGAGTAAAACGTTAACTCCTAGGGCCAGGGAGGCCGGCCTTAGAGAATTATAATTGCTATGTCAAACATCTGGTTAGCGGGGTAGGGGTATCCCCTATCAAAGTAGATGTAAGACGCCTCCTTTCCTCCGTTAGTCTACGGGACACCCTTTGGCAAGGTGGAGTACCCGTTTAGCCCCCCGATCAGGGTTACGTGAAGTCATGGAAGCAGGTGGTGGATGGAGTGTGAGAACAGCCGACAGATTGTTGTTGGTTATGGTCTTGCACTCTGCGGCGATAGGCAGATGATCTCATCAGTAGAGACAATGGCTATGGCCACCGACTAGTACAGTCACTACCCAGAAGGAAAGCAATTGCAAACTTCCTTCTGCAAAACTTGCCAAGAAACTATAACAACCATGAAAGAAAACATAATAAGAAAGAGATCTGGTGGCGAGACCCCCAGGCCAGGCAGATCAGATAACACTGGGGAAGAGTGTGACACAGGGACCAGTACTAGTAATCGTGATGACGGAGTTAATCCTGACTGTGTTACCAAGGAAATCCCCTGTGTCAGACTAAGAAACAGAGTGAGAATAGCAACGTGGAATGTGAGAAGTCTGTATGAGGGAAAGCTTAAAGTAGTGTGTGATAAATTGAGAGGTTAAACATTCAAATTTTAGGAATTAGTGAACATCGCTGGAGCGGCAAGGGACATTTTACAACTGAAAATGGAAGTATTTTCATTTATTCTGGTAGAGATGTCGGAGGCCAGATTGGAGTGGCATTTTGTTTAGATAAGACAACTGCAAAAGCTTTAATGGGATATAATCCAGGTAGTGATAGGGTCCTCACTATTAAACTTAAAGGCCGTCCAAAAAACACAAATCTCATACAGATATGTGTACCTACTTCAACAGCAGAGGAGGACGAAATAGAAGATTTTTACAACACACTACAAGACACATTAAATAAGATTGGTCATAATTATTTAGCAATAATAATGGGAGATTTTAATGCAAAAGCAGGTGCAGGAAGAGCTGACAATTAGAGAAACGTTTTAGGAAAATTTGGATTAGGAAATAGAAATGATGCAGGTGACAAATTAATTGAATTTTGCACAGAAAATGAGTTAACTCTAACCAACACGCTTTTTAAACAACATCCAAGAAGACTCATCACATGGAAGTCTCCAGACAGTATTACCAAAAATCAGATAGGTTATATTTTAATACAAAGAAGATGGAGATCAAGCATAACATCTGCAAAATCCCTACGAAGTGCAGACTGTGATACAGGTCATCAGTTATTAGAAGCAGATCTGAAATTAAAACTCAAATAGCTTACCCGAGGATCAAGGCCACTTCGTTTTGATCTCACAAAAATACCAGATGCATACAACATAGAAGTTAGGAATCGCTTTGGGGTCTTGATGTCTGTACAAGAAGAAATGACACCTGATGAACTGGCAGTACAAGCTAGAGATATCTTGATAACTGCAGCCAAAGATTTCATTCCGAACAAGAAAAAGCAACTTAACCCATGGATTACATCAGACACGTTAGAATTAATAAAACAACGAAAGGAGCTGACACAGAAAGGAGATGAATCCGATAACAGCAGAATGAAGAATAAATCTTTAACTCGAGAAATAAGAAAGAACACAAGAAAGGACAAAAATCAATATATACAAGATTGCTGTACCAGAATAGAGCAATATCATAAGATTGGAAGAGATTATGAAATGTTCAAAGAAATGAAGTTATTGACAAGAAATGTTCAACCTCAATTGAATGTTATCTGTGACAAGATAGGAAATACCTTAACAGAATCTAGACAAATTCTAGAAAGATGGCAGGAGTACTGCAGTGGAATGTATGATATGAGTGACAGTGAGGATATGAATGAGATACATGAGCCTATGAAAGCAGAGACAGAACCTGAACCCTCATTAGATGAAATTGCTTGGGCTATAAAGAACCTGAAGAATGGTAAATCACCTGGATGTGATGAGATACCAGCTGAACTAATTAAAGCGGGAGGAGAAGAAAGCATACACATATATCATGCATTATGTACAAAGATTTGGAAATATGGTATATGGCCAAAAGATTGGAAGAGAACTATCTTCATTCCAATAACAATAAATGGCAACTTGAAATTATGCACCAACTATAGAACTGTTGTCCTGATCAGTCATGCAAGTAAAATTCTACTAAAGGTAATAATGCGAAGACTTCGTAAGAAAATAGAAGAAGAGATTAACGTGGTTCAAGCTGGATTTAGACAAGGAAGAGGAACAAGAGATCACATATTCAACATGCGTTTAATAATAGAGAAGTGCAGAGAATTTAATGTAAACCTATTCTCATGTTTTGTGAATTATTCAAAGACATTTGACTGTGTACACCATCGGAAACTTTGGGAAATCATGAGGGATATGGGCTTTCTAATACATGTAGTACAACTGATAAAAATGCTCTATCTAGACCAACAAGCAGCAATTAGAATAGATGGCGAGACATCAGATTGGTTTGACATCAAACAAAGAGTCCGTCAGGGATGCGTGCTGTCACCCTATTTGTTTAACCTGTACGCCGAAAATATAATGAGAAATGTAAGAGATGATATAAACAGGGAGCTATATGATGCCCTAAATATCGGCGGTCATGACATACCAGAGATTCGATATGCTGATGATACAGTATTACTATCCACAACACAGAATGGCATAGAAAACCTAATAGACTCAACCCAATTGAATAGTGAAAATCACAACTTATATCTTAACATAGCAACAACAAAGATAATACATACAGATAAAACTACTATGGAGAAAGAAATATACATTAATGGGAGAAAATTGGAGGTGGTGGAAAATTTTGAATATCTTGGGTCATTGATTACCAACAACGGTGACACAATGAAAGAAATTAAACGGCGACTATCCATTGCTCTTCAAAGACTAAAACAGCTCAATAAATTATGGAGTGGGACAAACAGAACTACAAATATTAGATTTTTAAGAGCATGCATCTTTCCCATTGCAACATACGCCTGTGAGACATGGACACTTACTAAAAAAGCTGAACGGCGCATAAACACCTTTGAATATAAATGTTATAGACGAGTTCTAAGAATATCTTGGGTAAAGAAAAGAACAAATGCATCCATACTTCAAGAGTTAAATATTGAAGAAGGTTGCCTATTAAAGACGATAAAACAAAGAAAATTGAAATATTTTGGTCACTTGAAACGTCACGAAAGTTTGGAGAGAACAATAATGGAAGAGTATATGCCTGGGAAGAGAGGAAAAGGAAGGCCAAAGAGAAGATGGGTGCAGGATGTGGCGGATTATCTCCAGATGGGTGTATCAGACGCGGGACATCTTGGTTATGATCGAGAAGTTTTCCGGACTGTTGTTATGGGAGCGAGGTTCTGCAAAAGACATGCTACTGAATGAATGAATATCAAACATATTTGTAATGATGAGTCACGTATTAACAAATACCCCACATTTTTAATGCTATTTAATGCATACATTTTTGTTGTTGTTGTTGTCGTATAAGATTAGTCTCATAAATGATGTGTTAATGAAATAATATATGAGAGCGGAGAGATAAGAAAGGAAGAATATCAGATGGGCCTGAGTGCCCAATTCTTAACCCTCTAACAAACTCTACAGCCACCCCTACAATGTATCTGACGAGAGGTGGTGGTAGTCGTCTTGACGACAGTACTCCACCGCACAGAACAGGAGACGGGGCGAGGAACCGAATCCATAATCAAGTAAACTAGAGGAATAGCCAGCTTCCCAGAGTGCGGCTCTATGAGCCATGAACGGGATACGGAAAAAGGAATATGGCAACCAAGACTAACGCCGGCGCACAGCGAAGTGCCGGCGCAGAGGCGACAGAGCCAATGGTGAGGGAAGAAGGCGGCTTCCCACGGCCACAGGTACTAGGATTTGTGTGAGCGTACGAACCGGGTGCACGAGGCTCTCCTCCCCGAGGGAAGGGTGGATGGGAAGCAGGCATTTTTCGCAGGTATGGGACAAACACAGAACACAGCAAGATAAGACAACGCAGACAACGAACGTCTCGAGCTCACGACAAGGGAAAGACACACGGAAGTGCCGACCCCCAGAGAGTGTCAAGAAGCTAAAGGGTCGAAACTTTCTGGGAAAGAGGTACCCTTCTAGTGATCAGAAGACTCCTAACACACTTGCTCCGCGGCGGAGTTTTTATCACTCTGAAAATAAAGTTCTTTCGTTCGTTCGTTCTCTCTCTTGGATCCCCTCCAATAACAAATAAAGAAGGAGCAGAAACACCACAGCAACGCAATCACACACAAATCACTAACAACAGTCAATGTCACAAACTGACCTAAACATGCAAGCCACCGTCAAGTATCTCCCATGGCGCGGATCGCACGCCGCCATCATATTCTTGGCGTCAAACATCTGCTGGGTCAGCTCTGGGACAGTAATGGCGCGGTACTGCTGCGAGCCCCTGGAGGTCAAAGGTGCGAAGCCGGGGATGAAGAAATGCAAGCGAGGGAATGGCACCATATTGACGCACATCTTCCTGAGGTCGCAGTTCAGCTGGCCGGGGAAGCGGAGGCACGTGGTGATGCCGGACATGGCGGCGGAGATCAGGTGGTTCAAGTCCCCGTATGTGGGCGTCGTTAGTTTTAGAGTTCTGCGCAAAGGTAAAGTGCAACAGAGAAATAATTAGGGAGTCGTGGGTACGATGTCGTCAGCTTCCGATGTCTCAGCTTGAAAGAGACAATATGAAGAAAGGGATTCTATATCATCATCATCATCATCATCATCATTATAATCATCACCATCATCATCATCATCATCATCATCACCATCATCATCATCATCACCATCATCATCACCATCATCACTATCACCATCATCATCACCATCATCACCATCGTCATCACCATCATCATCACCATCACCATCATCATCATCATCATCATCATCATCACCATCATCATCATCACCATCATCATCACCATCACCATCATCATCATCATCATCATCATCACCGGAGGTCAGTATGGTCACATACATAAGAGCACTCTCTCTTCTAGTGTATTGATGGCCAGGTAGCGGGTTCAACCCCTACACCTGTAAGTTGGACTAAAATGTTGACTTGTCATCCTTGACATGGGGATGTATATTGCAAGTACCTCAGAAGCTGGAGTGGGTTTACCTGATGGCGAGAGCCACTGGTAATAGAGAAAGCTAGTGCATACGCAAACATCAGCCAAGCGTAGACTACGCTCAAGTTCTAACTGAGTTAACGTAACAAAATCAGCATCGCCATCACCGTCAGCACCACTGTTACTATCATCAACATCATCACCACCATCATCACCTCACCATCATCATCACCATCATCACCACCATTATCATGATCATCATCACCATCATCATCATCATCATCATCACCATCATCATCATCACCATCATCATCATCACCATCATCATCACCATCATCACCACCATCATCATGATCATCATCACCATCATCATCATCATCACCATCACCATCATCATCACCATCATCACCATCATCATCACCATCATCACCATCATCATCATCATCATCATCACCATCATCATCACGAGCCTACAAAGCGGTTTACACGTTCATGCCACTTCACAGACCTCGATCCTTAATGCTCCGAATCAATTATGTTGATAACTTAACCCTATACGATCGTCACAAACCATCATTTCTCTCGGTTTGCTTCTGTCTTTTCTACATCTCCTCCTGTCTCTCTGTTCTCCTATACCTCTCCTCCTGTCATCTCTATATTCCCAATACCTCTCCTCCTATCATCTCTACATTCTCCAAAACCTCTCCTCCTGTCGTCACTATATTCCCGAAAACTTCACCTCCTCTCATCTCTATATTCTCCAATCCCTCTCCTCCGGTCGTCACTATATTCCTCAATACTTCACCTCCTGTCGTCTCTATGTTAGTAATAGTCTGTTTACTTTTGTCTGCCCAATATAAAATTCAATATCTCAGTAACCAACTGAGGGAAAATGATGAGATTTAGCATATAATCTTATCATTATGTCCACCCAACAAAAAAAATTTTGTTTTGGAGATTGTACAGCAGATTTCAAAGTTTGTTTATATGCGGTGTATAATTTACGGGTCAGAGATGAAGTGCACATTATTAAATGTATTACGTCTTCGCACGGAAACATTAGCGTTGAATAGTTAATTTTCTCGTGGGACATTAGATTGGCCTTATGACAAGAGCCTCGCGTAGTGGAACTTGGCATTACTGTAAAACAAGTTTGTCAGCGAGAAATCACTAGTTTTTCACCAAAATATCAAATAAATGTCGCCGCTTTCCATGATTTAAGTTGCTTTTGGACCTATCAAAGACATATTCCTTGGATGGGGGTAAATATAAGACGGCAGGAAAAATTTCATAACGATGCAACAGACAGTTTTCAAAATAATTGATCGTGAATGAAGGCATTCATTTCTGGACAGACTACAGTTAGTCGCGGTTCCAACTTCACGGCAAGGGGTCGTCCTCATTATGCTACGTTCCTGTGCCAGTGAATATCACACAAAATGCTCCTCACTTCCCAATGTGAAAAGTGGAACAGAAGGAGTCTCGACAAGCCAACATCCCGCACAGGTAAAAAATAAATGTTTGCATATCCTTTACAGGACATTGCTGTCAATATAAGCATCTTTCAGCTGATTGTTGATTTCTTGGCAAGATTACGCCCAGTAGTTTGCCATTATTTTCTGAGCGGCCAGCTCACATACCCCGTAAGTTACCGACGCGATTCGAACCACTGCTGATTCTCACCGTCGTCACGTTACTTACGAGAGTATACGAGATTACGGAGAAAAGTCGCTAACCTCTAGGCCAGGAAGCAGGCGTTCGCACAGGCATAATGCCACCGCCAGAATGCCAACGCAAAATTCCTCCACGGAAAATACAGTTTATCGTCGATAGAATCGGCAGTCACCAGAAATACTTCATTGACGTTTTTTTTTTTAAATCCCACATAGCGACCCGATGAAAGCGCCGCACAAAGCACGAACTCCGTAGCTTCAGCGACGACTCCCATGAGTATCCTGAAAAATGCACTTGTGAACAGAAAAGGCAAACCAGTCAATTCAGCGACAGCCGGCCATTGTTCCGAACATGCAGTTCACTGTGCAAACAAAAGCGGACAGATTTAAAGGCAATGCACACGAATCTCACAGCTAACAGTGCCGCGGCACGCACGCACTCAGTAGCAGGGCGACGGAACCATGTACTACCAGTCCAACATGAGGAAAATGCGAATGCAAACCGTAGCCACAAGCATAACACGCCAGATACCTTAACGGTTCAATACCTAACCGCCATGTTGGTGACCGGAAGTCTCCTGTCGTCTCTATATTCACCAAAATCTCTCCGCCTGTCGTCACTATATTCCCCAATACCTCTCCTCCTATCTATCACTCCTATCACTATCTTCTTCTTCTTCTTCTTCTTCTTCTTCTTCTTCTTCTTCTTCTTCTTCTTCAGCGTTCCGAGCCATTGAGGTTCTTCGCTGCAGATACAATCCGTCTCTTGACCTTCTCTTGCCAGTTGTTGATTCCAAGTGCTTGTAGGTCTGTATATATATATATATTATCTCTTCACCGTCTTCTTGGTCTACCTCGGGGTCTACGGTCATTTATTTCCTGAGTGTAAGCGAGTTTTGTTTCCCTATTGTCTTCCATTCTTTCTATATGCCCCAGCCATTGTAGCCTATTAGCCTTCATGATACCAGTGATTAGCGGGGACTTAAACAGATCATAAATGTCTTTGTTACTTCTTCTTTTCCACTCTCCACTTTGTGTATCCCTAATGGGTCCAAAGATGCGTCTTAAAACTTTGTTCTCAAAGGTTTGTAAACAAAGCTTCGTCACCTTTCGTTGTACTCCAGGTTTCAGAACCATACAGCACAACTGGTCTGATCAGTGTTTTGTATATTGTGATTTTGGTGTTACGAGATAGCGCATTTGATTTTAGTAGATGTTGTAGTGCATAGTATATCTTATTTTCAGAATTGATTCTAGTTTGTATTTCTTCCCTTATGATGTTGGGGCAGTTAAAGATTGTACCCAGGTATTTGTATGTTTCCGTTTTTAATAGTCATATGATCTATGTGTATGTGGCCAGAGTTTTTAGCCATTCCTTCTCTTGAAATTACCATTTATTCTATCACCATCATTATATATATATATATATATATATATATATATATATATATATATATATATATATATATATATATATATATATATATATATATATAGAGAGAGAGAGAGAGAGAGAGAGAGAGAGAGAGAGGGAGGAGACAGACAGACAGACAGACAGACAGACAGACAGACACAGACAGACAGACAGACAGACAGACAGACAGACAGACAGACAGACAGACAGACAGACAGACAGACAGACAGACAGACAGACAGACAGACAGACAGACAGACAGACAGACAGACAGACAGACAGACAGACAGACAGACAGACAGACAGACAGACAGACAGACAGACAGACAGACAGACAGACAGACAGACAGACAGACAGACAGACAGACAGACAGACAGACAGACAGACAGACAGACAGACAGATAGATAGATAGATAGATAGATAGATAGATAGATAGATAGATAGATAGGCAGGCAAGCTGACAGGCAGGCAGACAGGCAGACAGACAGACGGACGGGCTGACTGACAAATAGACGAATGGAGGGATAGATGAATGGATGGATGGATGGATGGATGGATGGATAGAAAGACAGATAGAGATAGATAGATAGAGAGAGAGAGAGAGAGAGAGAGAGAGAGAGAGAGAGAGAGAGAGAGAGAGAGAGAGAGAGAGAGAGAGAGAGAGAATGACATCATGTGCCTAACCACATCCTTATTGTATTCCAAGCGGTCATGAATGCGCACTTAAGATTACACATGGTGCAGTGCTAATTTAGAGATGTGGTTTCGAGGACCGTCCTTGTGTTTCCGGGGGCCATCAGGCACGACAAGAATAGTAACACAGTAACCTGTCATACATAAGGTGCATTTGAAGATTGCACTCAGGCCAGTCGCCATGAGACTGGCTATTACATACTCTAGAAGACTTACCTGCAATCTGCAACCAATCATGAACATGTCTACACGTGATGATGATGATGATGATGATGATGATGATGATGATGATGATGATGATGATTATGATGATGATGATGATGATGATGATGATGATGATGATGATGATATGGCAGTTTATGATAATGATATGGCTGATGTTAATGAGGGAGTGGCTGATGCTGTTGTTGATGATGATATAGCTGATGATGATGATGATGACATGGCTGATGATGTTGATAATGATATGGCTGATGATGTTGATGATGATGATATGGCTGATGATGTGGAAGATGGTGATATGGCTGATGGTGTATATGATGATGGAATGGTTGATGCTGATATTGATGATGTGGCTGATGCTGTTGATGATGATGATATGGCTGAATGATGTTGAAGATGATGATATGGCTGATGATGATGATGATGATGATGATGATGATGATGATGATGATGATGATGATGATGATGATGATGATGATGATGATGATGACTATGATGATGATGATGATGATGATGATGGTATGGCTGATCATGTTGTTGATGATGATATGGCTGGTGATATTGATGATGAAATGGCTGATGATGTTAATGATATGGCTGACGATGTTAACGATAGTGTGGCTCATACATGGCTAATGAAAGGTGATTGATTGTAACAGTTCTAGCACAGCGACCCCAACCTGAAACAGATGTCGTAGAGAGCCTCGTTGTCGATGATGTAGGTCATATCGGTGTTCTCAACCAGCTGGTGTATGGACAGGGTGGCGTTGTAAGGCTCCACCACCACGTCAGACACCTGCCCAAATTTAAGGTTGAATGTGCTGATGTGGGCTGTGTTAGGGCACATACGATATATGTCGTGTTAAGACACATACGGTATATGCGGTGTTAGGACATAACGATGTATGTTGTGTTAGGACATGCGATATATGTTGTGTTAATTAGGACACATACGACATATATCGTGTTTTTGATTGATTGATTGATTGATTTAGGAATCGAAATCACAGCACTCGGGGCATTCCCATAAGCGCTCCGTCCCCATCCTCAGCAATCAGCGAAGAGTTCCAACACTAATAGTACCAGTAACAATCTGATTATATGTCCGTCTCGCCTTTCCTCTGTGCGTTGAGCGTCGGCCAGATCCCCTCGTCACTCCTCGCTGTCCCATTCTTGCCAGACCATGGTAATCCATTTGCTCCTCCGAGGTGTGCGCGTGCTCCCACAAAGCCGCAACCACGTCTGCCTTGTCATGTATCAATACTCCACCAAGTTCTGCAGAGCCAGCCAATCTGTCCGCCTGTTCATTTCCCAGCACACCCGCATGCCCCGGAGAAAAGATCCAGGCGACGCTTGTCTCCCGTGACCTCCGAAGCGAAGCAAGCCACTCCACACGAAGCCTGCCCGTCCTCACCCTCGTCAGCGTGCTTTCTGAGTCAGTTACAATCACGATGTGTGTGTATATGTCGTATTCTCCATCCAGCGGAGAGCCGCAGTGACTTCCTCCACCTCCATTCTTAAGCTGGATGTTGTGATATCATATGCCAGGCTCATCCTGCCCCAAACGTCGACCATTAGCTTTGGCTATGAACCCCCAGCCACTTCTCTCACCTCTTGACACCGAACCAGCTGTGTAGATAATCACATCACCCGAGTGAGCATTGTCCTGAATTAGTTGCTGGATTTCCACTTCCGTGACCCCTGCTGGCCACTCCCTGCACTCCCGGCTTAATGTGATTATAACTCTGCACAAGTCTGACTGCTCCGCTGGCACTCTGACCCACTCCTCTCCATGCCTAATGTTCTCCAAGGGGCACACCTGTCTGATCGTATCCTCCGCCTGAGCCATCCATGATTTCCCTCTTATCAGTCGCTGACCCTTAACTGCGTCCAGCGCCTCATGCAGTGGGTGGTCTGTGTCTGCAGCTACTCTGAGGTATGCCTTCGCCTGCATCACCTTGAGCCTACCAGCAACAGTCGGCAGACCAAGGATGTAACACATACACACTACTGGGGTGTCTCTGGTGCATCCCAGAATGACTCGCATAGATTACATATATCGTGTTAGGGCATACAGTATATGTCGATTTAGGACATATACGGTATGTGTTGTGTTAGGACACATACGGTATATGCTATGTTAGGACATACGATATATATCGTGTTAGGACATACGATATATGTCGTGGTAGGACATGCGATATATGTCGTGTTAGCACACATACGATATATGCTGTGTTAGGACATACGATATTTGTCGTGTTAGGACACATACGATATATGTTGTGTTAGGACACATACGCTATATGTTAGGACATATGCAATATATGTTAGGACATATACGTTGTGTGTTCTGTTAGGATACTTACAATATTGGTTGCTAGGCCACATAAGATATATGTTAGGACACATACGATATATGTAAGGACACTTACGATCAGTGTTCTGTTAGGATACATACAGTATTGGTTGTTAGGACATATTAGATATAGCTAACCTAGCAAGCCCCCTCCCCCTCCCTTCCCCAGGTCATGCAGACTGGTCTCCAGATATGTTATTGTATTTTCACGGCCAAGGGTCCGACACTTTTTTTTAACAGACCTCGAATATATTATAACATATATCATATGTGTCCTAACACGGCGGTTCCCGTACGTGTCCTATCACAGGGATCATACCTTACCCCGGACAGTTGATTTCAATATTGACTTCCCGTTCAGAAATCAACGGCAAACTAATGAACGTAAACTTGCCTAGAACATTAATTTTGTGTTGGGGTTAATCGCAACATCCTACAAAGGACTTGCAACATTTATTTTTTAATCTTGAGAGATAAAACCCTAATTCCCTTCACATTGCTTTTTCTGCGACTCTACAAGCTTCATTCAGCTGTCTCTTCATTTTTGGGGGGCGACTACAGATCAATATGTAATCAGCTTCAAACATGAATTGTGCTGACTGGGTCAGCAATGGCCACTTCAACTGCAGCACCTGGTTCATTGCTGATAATTTTATCTGGTCAACGATCTTTTCTCCGGAGCTTGCTGGTGTGCTGGGGAATGAACAGGCGGACAGATTGGCTGGCTCTGCAAAACTCGGTGGAGTATTGATGCATGATAAGGCAGACGTGGTTGCGGCCTTGTGGGAGCACGTGTACACCTCGGAGGAGCAAATGGATCACCGTGGTCTGGCAAGAATGCGACAGCGAGGGGTGACGAGGGGATCTGGCCGACGCTCGACGCTCAGAGGAAAGGCGAGTCGGACATATAATCAGATTGCTACTGGTACTATTAGTGATGAAACTCTTCGCTGGCTGTTGAGGAAGGGGACGGAGCGCTTATGGGAATGCCCCAAATATTTTGATGTCGGTTCCTAAATCAATCAATCAATCAGTCAATCGATCTGGTCAACGATCTCTGAGGGGCTCTGCTGTGGAGGCAGATCAATAAGACGCTTGTGAATTCTTAACTGGTATCTGTCACAAGTCTTTGAGCCGTCACCACAAGGGGTTTTGCAGTTGTTGTACCCAACAACTGTGCTGGCATACGTACATGCCCTTTCATTTTCAGGTTCTTCTCTTTGGCACCCTTGACAAGGTCAGCACAGACTTTCTCAAGACTCTTCACAACCCTGCTGGCCAAGGATGATACGAATCCTGAGGATTGGTGCTTCTTCAGCTGCAGCTTTCAGGGAACCATCCTTGCTGAAACCAGAGTACTTTTGTTCTGCTCTCTGCTAGATTTATTCGAATGAATAATCAACAATCTTTGAATAGCTGTGAGCCAGTCTCGTGATTTTTCAAATAAGGGCTCTCGGTTCCCCATGGACCAGAGTCGCTCCATGAGGTTCCACGCCCCTGTGTGTCATTCGGATGACCTCCTCTGCGTGTAGCCCTGGTAAGATAAGTGCAGATGAATCTACACCTAGATCTAAGCCGTGAGGCCGAGAAACGATAGTTGAAAGCATTACAAGAAGTCCATTTTGGGGACATCGCAGTCAACCCCGGCATTTTTTTCGGCTGCTTGTGATTTCTTGGCAAGTTTACGTTCAGTCATTTGCCACTGATTTCTGAACGACCAGCACTCAAACAATTGTATGAAACCAACGTATTGCAGTCTGCTTCCAAATCCCCCGCAGCTGTGTATCGAACTGCATTCGTAACCCCTTCCCCACATTGCTAAGCCATCATATGAATATTAATTTTAACAGCAGTTCAATATTGCGTATAGGAAATATTTGTATCGTTAAACATGCTGTATCTATATATATATATATATATATATATATATATATATATATATATATATATATATATATATATATATATATATATATATATATATTTGTGTGTGTATGTGTGTGTGTGTGTGTGTGTGTGTGTGTGTGTGTGTGTGTTAGACAGACGGACAGACAGACAGACGGAGGACGGATGGAGGACGGACGGACGGACGGACAGACAGACAGACAGACAGACAGACAGACAGACAGACAGACAGACAGACAGACGGGCGGGCGGGCAGGCAGGCAGGCAGACAGACAGACGTTCCCAATTAATTCGGAAGCTTGGAACCTCATTCTGTAAGGTCAAGGCCTCACCTTTGGAGAGGGTACTATGGAGTAGGTTGTCATGATTCTGTCTGGGTATTCCTCTCTCACTTTGCTGATGATCAGTGTTCCCAGCCCCGAGCCGCTTCCACCGCCTAGTGACTGGACTAGCTGGAACCCCTGAATGATGATAATGATGATAATGATGATGATGATGATGATGATGATGATGATGATGATGATGATGATGATGATGATGATGATGATAATGATGATGATAGTGACGATGATAATGATGATAACAGTGAATAATAAGGGGTACTCACGTCCACGCAACAGGGGACATTCAAGTCCATACAACACGGGACATTCACGTCCACACAACACGGTGCATTCACGTCCACATAACATGGGATATTCACGTCCACACAACGTAGGACATTCACGTCCACACAACACAGGACATTCACGTCTAAACAACATGGGACATTCATGTCCACATAACACCAGACATTTACGTCTACATAACACCAGACATTTACGTCTACATAACACGGGAAAATCACGTCCACCTAGCACGGGATACTCACGTCCACACAACACGCTACAATCACGCCCACACAACACGTGACATTCATGTTCACACAACACCAGACATTCAGGTCCACACAACACCAGACATTCAGGTCCACACAACACCAGACATTCATGTTCACACAACACCAGACATTCATGTTCACACAACACCAGACATTCATGTTCACACAACACCAGACATTCATGTTCACACAACACCAGACATTCATGTCCACACAACACCAGACATTCATGTCCACACAACACCAGACATGCATGTTCACACAACACCAGACATTCATGTCCACACAACACCAGACATTCATGTCCACACAACACCAGACATTCAGACCCACACAACACGGGACATTCACGTTCACACAACACGGGACATTCACGTTCACACAACACCAGACATTCATGTTCACACAACACCAGACATTCAGGTCCACACAACACCAGACATTCATGTTCACACAACACCAGACATTCATGTTCACACAACACCAGACATTCACGTTCACACAACACCAGACATTTATGTTCACACAACACCAGACATTTATGTTCACACAGCACGGGACATTCAGGTCCACGCCATATGAGACACTAACCGCCACGAGACTGATAATTTACAAATAATGAGAAATAATAATAATAATAATAATAATAATAATAATAATAATAATAATAATAATAATAATATTAATAATAATAATATCAGAGGCAACCGTAGTCGTAGTATTGTAACAGTAATAGTACTATTAGTATCACTATTCGTGATGGTATTTGTGGAAGTGGTAGTAGACCGTCGTCTGTAGAATGTGGGATAGTGAGCCGTGGTTTGACATTCCCCGACATACAGAGTGGAGGGTTCAAAATCAGCCGCGAGTGACTTGATAGCAGATCGCTTTTCGCTGCTTTTGATGGTTTGAAACAAACTGTTGAACTAAACTTGCCTAGTAAATCACACACATCCAATAAATGCCAGAGTTGATTTCAAATTCTTGTAAACAAAACGGACACGCGACTAACTTATTATTATTATTATTATTAGTAGTAGTAGTAGTAGTAGTAGTAGTAGTAGTAGTAGTAGTAGTAGTAGTAGTAGTAGTAGTAGTAGTAGTAGTAGTAGTAGTAGTAGTCGTAGTAGTAGTAGTAGTAGTAGTAGTAGTAGTAGTAGTAGTAGTAGTAGTAGTAGTAGTAGTAGTAGTAGTAGTAGTAGTAGAAGTAGTAGTAGTGTAGTATAGTAGTAGTAGTAGTAGTAGTAGTAGTAGTAGTAGCAGCAGCAGCAGCAGCAGCAGCAGCAGCAGCAGCAGCAGCAGCAGTAGTAGTAGTAGTAGTAGTAGTAGTAGTAGTAGTAGTAGTAGTAGTAGTAGTAGTAGTAGTAGTAGTAGTAGTAGTAGTAGTAATTGTTGTTGTTGTTGTATATGTAGTGGTAGTAGCAGCAGTAATAGTGGTGGATGTGGTGGCAGTGGCACTAGTTCTACAACACCTGCAAACAGTCGCAAGATTCTGCCTCCTTTCTGGCCACGTCCAGCACCGAATCAACCAGCTCTGCCCCTTCTGTGTAGTGACCTTTGGCCCAGTTGTTGCCTGCCCCAGACTGCCCAAAGATAAAGTTGTCTGGTCTGTGAATTTGTCCGAAGGGCCCAGATCTGATACTGTCCATCGTCCCTGGACAACGATTAGAAGAAACAGCAACCACAAATAAAGTTATTCACGCTTGGTCTAGTGCTCGCCTACATCTATCTGGGTCACAGAGACAGAGTTATTGGCAAACAACCAGGCTTGTTTGCCGTCGTGACTCTCGTTAACAATCAACATTCACAGTCTTCGACATTTCCTGGGAGGGACTGAGCTCTTACCTAGTGCTTTGACATCGATTATTCGTAACCAACATAATAATAATCATAATCATGGCCTTTACGAAGTGTTCAGCCGGGGTGGCCGCCTATGGGCAAGTCACGGGAACCGTGTCTCGTGATGTGTGGAGTGATTGTCCCGTGATGTGTAGAGATATTGTTCCTTGATGTGTGATGTATGGAGCGATTGTCCCGTGATGTGTGATGTGTGGAGTGATTGTCACGTGATGTGTGGAGTGATTGTCCCGTGTTGTGTTGAGCAATGTTCCCGTATTATGTGGAGTGATTGCCTCATGATATGTGAAGTAATTACCCCTTGATGTGTGAAACTATTGCCCCATGATGTGTGGATTGATTGTCCTGTGATGTGTGATGTGTGGAGTGATAGTCACGTGATGTGTGATTATTGAGTGATTGTCACGTGATGTGTGGAATGTTGTCCTGTGATGTGTGAAGTGATTGTCCAGTGTTGTGTGGAGTGATTGTCCCGCGATGTGTGGAGTGATTGTTCCGTGATATGTGGAGTGATTTTCCCATGATGTGTGGTATGTGGAGTGATTGTCCCGTGATGTGTGACGTGTGAAGTGATTGTCCTGTGATGTGTGATGTGTGATGTGTGGAGTGATTGTTACGTGATGTGTGAGAGACTGTCACGTGATGTATTGAGTAATTGTCCCGTGATGTGTGGAGTGATTATCTCGTGATGTGTGGAGTTATTGTCCCGTGATGTGTGGACATGAGTGTCGATGTTTTGTGGACATCAGTGTCCTGTGTCGTGTGGACATGTATACCCCTTGACGAATGGACGTTCAGTGTCCCGTGTTTTGTAGATGTTGAGTTTTCCCATGATGTGTGGAGTGATTGTCCCGCGATGTGTGGAGTGATTGTTCCGTGATGTGTGGAGTGATTTTCCCATGATGTGTGGACGCAGCGTGTCCCTTATTATGAAGACGCAGAGTGGCCAGTGTTGTGTAGACGCAGAGGGCCCGGTGCTGCGTAAGCGTTGAGTTTTCCGATGATGTGTTGGCGTTGAGTGTCCCCAGATGTGTGGACGTTGAATGTCCCGTGGCTAAAAGTGATCAAGGGCCAGGTGAACTAGACACACGGACCGTATACAAGCGACAGCAAACGTGAAATCACGTGACACCACGCCTACTATTCGGAACCCTCATTTTGGAGGAATTTTCCAGGTCGACCTAAAATGGATACCAAAAAATGACACGGGAAGTATAGACGACTGACGTGGCATAGACTTCATCATCCATCGACTACCGACTGGAAGTATAGACGACTGACGTGGCATAGACTTCATCATCCATCGACTACCGACTGGAAGTATAGACGACTGACGTGGCATAGACTTCATCATCCATCGACTACCGACTGGACTAAAATATTCTTGGCTTAGCATCATATACCCGGTATAACTCTAGGGATTTAAGAAGATCTTTACTTTACTTTACTTTACTTTACTTTACTTTACTTTACTTTACTTTACTTTACTTTACTTTACTTTACTTTACTTTACTTTACTTTACTGCCTTGCGGTGTAGGACAGGGAGATCTTGTGCCTGAGGAATTAAGACCGCCTTGCTAGTTCAGGTTATTGGTTTTCTTTTTGACACGACAGAAAAAGTAAATCCAAAATTTACCAATGACTTTAACCTGGGTCTCCTTACGGTGAGCTGGCATTCTAGCCACTGGGGCAGCCACTCCTCATTTTACTTTACTACTTTTTTTTGGGGTTGCATATCCCTTACAGGACGTTGCAGCCAACACCAGCATTTTCAGCTGCTGTTGATGTACTAGTACTAGATTACGCTCAGTAGTTTGCCATTGCTTTCTGAGCGACCGGCTCAGATACCCCGTAAGTTACCGACACGGCGAGAACCGCTACCGTTTCTCGCGCACATCACGTTACTCGCGAGAGTATACGGGATTACGGAGAAAGACGTAAACGCCTAGGCTAGGGAGACCGGCTTTACTTTACTTTAACTTTAATTTTCTTTACTACTTTACTTTACTTTAACTTTAATTTACTTTACTACTTTACTATACTTTACTTTACTACTATACTTTACTTTACTACTTTACTTTACTTTACTTTACTTTACTTTACTTACTTTACTTTACTTTAACTTTAACTTTAATTTACTTTACTACTTTACTTTAACTTTAATTTACTTTACTACTTTACTTAACTTTACTTTACTTTACTTTACTTTAACTTTACTTTAACTTTACTACTATTGTGCGTAAACCACCAGGGGAGGTTAATGGTGTTGATGGCCGATAGTCAGTATGGGAAGACATTTTAATATTCGAGGCCATCAATAGATGGCCTATGCGGACGTACATTGCAGTCTCTGACTTATGCGGACGTCCCTCCAGTATCTGACTTGTGCGGACGTCCCTCCAGTATCTGAGTTGTGCGGACGTTCCTCCAGTATCTGACTTGTGCGGACTTCCCTCCAGTATCTGATTTGTGCGGACGTCCCTCCACTATCTGATTTGTTCGAACGTCCCGCTAGTATCTGACTTGTGCGGATATTCCGCCAGTATCTGACTTGTGCGGACGTCCCTCCAGTATCTGATTTGTGCGGACGTCCCTCCAGTATCTGATTTGTGCGAACGTCCCGCCAGTATCTGACTTGTGCGGACGTCCCTCCAGTATCTGACTTGTGCGGACGTCCCGCTAGTATCGTATTTGTGCGGACGTCCCGCTAATGTCTGACTTGAACGTACAGAAAAGTGGTTAAAGATTTGAAGATATGTAAAAGAAAATGGACAAACAATCAAGATATAGGCATGAAATTGGAGAAAGACATCAAGATCTGGATAGGAAATTGGAGACAGACATCGAGATCTGAACCGAAAATCGGAGAGAAATGTTTAGGTATGAACCGGAAAGTGTATAAGATTGCACCAAAAAGGCAAGTGACATGCAATTTTGAAGATCCAAGTCACCCGACTTTCAACAAAAAGATGACAACTAATCTGATTAAATCTACCCACGTTGCACCCACAATGGACCCACACAGACCCACCTGGCTCGAGGTCAACCAGAACCCCTCTGGGGACGTACTTCCCTCCCGTGGCCTCGTTGTAGTACACGTTGATCCGCTCCAGCTGCAGGTCGCTGTCTCCATGGTACGTCCCCGTGGGATCAATCCCGTGCTCGTCAGAGATGACCTCCCAGAACTTTCCGCCGATCTGGTTACCTCCTAGGGAAAAAAATCACGTATCAATAACATACTAATGGGGAAAAACCACATATTAATAACATACTACTGGGGAAAAATCATATAATTATAACATACAACTGGTGGAAAAATCACATACTTGTAACATACTACTGGATGGGGGGAAATAATATAGTAATAACATACTGCTGGGGAAAGTAACATACTAATAACATACTAGTAAAGACAAATAACATGCTAGAAACTATACTTACATATCTTCTACAGGGCGTCGCAGTAAACCCCAGCATTTTTTGGCTGTTCATGATTTCTTGGCCTTACGTTCAATAGTTTGCCTTTGCTTTCTGAAAGACCGGCACCCATACCATTTTCAGAAGAAAAAAAACAACGCAAAGTGGTCTGCTGCCAAATCGAATGCAGCTGTGATTTTAACGCGGGTATGCGGGATTACGAACTGCGTCAGTAGCACCTTCGCCACTGAGTGGACATTAACATACTGTCATTGAAACTGTCATTTACTGCCAATATAGTACCTTGCGGTGTAGGACGTGGGGGTGGGGGGGGGGGGGGTCTTTGAGCTTGAGGAATTAAGGCCGCATGGTTGGTGCAGTCGCCGCGAACTGTGCAGGTTAGAGTTTTCATTTGGCATTAACATACTACTGGGGAAAAATAACATATTAGTAAGATATCCCCAACTGTCGTATGATAAAGATGCATTTTAAAAGAATATTAGGACTTGTGACGTGTGATAGAGATACATTTCGACAGAATGTTAGTACATCTGTGGTATCATAGAGATATTTTTCCAATGACTGTTAGGGCATTTGGCGTATGATAGAGATACATTTCCAATGACCGTAGGACATATGGTGTATCATTGAGATACATTTCCAATGACTATTAGAACATCTGGTGTATCATAGAGATACATTTCCAATGACTGTTAGGACATCTGGCGTATGGTAGAGATACATTTCAAAAGAATGTTAGGTCATCTGGGATATGATAGAAATAAGTTTCAAAAGAATGTTAGGACATCTGCCGTATGATATAAATACGTCTCCAAAGAATTTTAGGACATCTTTCGCATAATAGAAATACCTTTCCAGAGAATGTTAGGATATCCAAGTTCAGCAGAGGAAATCGCACGGGGTTAAGTATATTAAAAGTATATAACGCTGGAAGATGTCTTTAGGGGCATTAGGTAAATGGTTAGTTATTTAGTCGGTAGTGGTTTCAACTTCGCGACAAAGGGTCACACCATTATGCTCCATTCCTGTGCCAGTGAATATCACTCAAAATGCTCTTCACTGCCCCATGTGAAAAGTGGATCAGACAGGAGTCTCGACAAAACAACAGCCCGCACAGGCATACTATGTATAATGCCGCTGCTAGAATAAGCAAATAGTATGTAGAAGAAGTAAAGTGCCTTTTAATACGCCCTAAAACATAGTGGTGTGGTGGGAAACGAGCTGATGGAACGATTGGCCGAGTCTCCACCACATGGGGTGGGGGTGGGGTATTGGTGCGTGATAAGAGAGATGTGGTCGGGGCCCTTTGGAATCGTATGTATAGTGCAGAAGAACAGATAGATCATCACGGCCTGGAGAGAATGACGCTGCAGTGAGTGACCAGAGGATCTGGTCGACACTCCGGACTCCGAGGACAGGAAAGACGGACACATAATCAGACTGCTACTGATACCATCAGTATTGGGACTTTTCGCTGGCTGTTGCAGATGAGGACGGAGCACGTATGGGAATGATCCGAGTGCTGAGATGTCAGTTCTTGACCAAGGCGCATTGAGACGAAAGAATAAGAGCGCTTCTCGTATGTTAATGGCGAGATAGGCGGTTCAACTCTTACACCGGCATTAAGTTGGACTTATATGTTGCCTTCTCGTTCAGAAATGTAAACTACTGAACGTACAATTGCCTAGAAAATAAATCTGGGATGATAGCAACGTCCTGTAAATGACACGTTACATATTTGTACAAATGCGCATGAGTTATATGATGCGAGTCTCTTTCACAACTCCCGCAACTATGTTTCGAACGCAATATGCGGGACTGCGTTTGTTACTCTTTCGCCTGACTCGCATGCCAGATCACAGGCTCCCTAAACGAATTTTTAACGGCGAGGTGCGTTGTGGTAAACGCTCCCAAGGCGACCAGAGGAAACGCTTTAAGGACACTGAAGATATTGCTCAAAGTTTTGGAAATTAATCACGACACATGGGCGACTGCTGTCAAAGACCAAACTTCGTGACGTACATCATTACGCTAGGATGTAGTCACTTGTGAAGCAAACAGGACTGCAAGAGCTGTGAAAAAATGGCTGGAAAAAGAAGAAAAAACCACTGCAGGAGATCCTCCTTCTGGAATATCAAGCATTCTTTGCCCACACTGTCAAAGAACATTTCGAGCCAAAATAAACCTTACCAGCCATCTCAGAATTCACGGCTCTAAACTTTCAACCCTGTTGGATGAAATGAATAGTCATCATCATTATTGATGGACAAACACCAACACCACTCTTTCGCCACAGAGCCGAAAGAAAAAGACGAAGAAAATCAAAAAAAGCATGGTTGGATGGCTCCGTCGTGTGAAACAAAAACTTATACAGTTGACAAGTGTTTGATCGCTGCTTACCTTGTCCGACCTGAAAATGAACAATTTCCCGCATTGCGTCGTAAATTTCAACTGTCATAAATCGAATAGCTTGTTATGTGAATACTAGATTTTACGATATTTTGCTTCCAATTGTCTTTCTTCACAGTGGAAGCTTGTTATTTGGTTAGTGGGCAGCTAACTTCTCGGTGAACGAGTATGAAGAACACCGTTTTGTGTTTATTATTCTGTAAAATCACAAGTGCATCTGTTGACAACCTAAGTTATCATAGCAACGCGTTTTCTACGTCATTGTGATATTTATAGAATGTAATTGAACGCACAAAAACACGCAACCACAGATGGTTTGTATAAGGAAATGTGCAATGCACGGTGGACCGAATGAAGGCAAAAGATATAACTTGTAAGACCCACAAAAAGTTTCGACAGAGAAAAATATTTTGGCCCACACCAGCTTAGGGAAAATGTCGCAACAAATGAGCGTATCAGTGAGCACTGTGCACAAAATTCTTAAACAACGCCGATGTAACAGAGAAATAGTGTAGTTATGTGTCACGGACATTGAGAGATTTAATGTGGGTGTAGCGGATCCGGTGTGGTTATTGTCACCGCGGAGATGGTGATTAAGTGTCACTGAGACGGTATGTGATACATGATTGTCACGTAGTAATAACAAGGTAATTATAGGCGAGGGTTGGTATAAGGGTTGTCACGGAGACAGTGTGGGGTATATAGGAGTGTCACGGAGACAGGTAGTTGTCTCACGGAGTCATCATGTATTGATGGAAGGTCTGGTGGGTAAAGTACATCTGAGATATATTCACAACAGTAAATTTTTGTACAAGTTTATAAGAACGGATGCGCTAGGCTCCAGTGCAATCTCATACATGATTGCTCTACTGCAGTGAGGTAAATGGAAGACGGAAAAGACTAAGATGAAGTTTAGTGGCCGATGCGTAACATGACACTAAAACATTTAATTTACCTTTCATCTCATCTTGCTTCTCTTATACCTTGCGGTGTCGAGGTGAAGCACAAACAGCAGTAAAGTGCTCGTTTATGGGCTTCGTGAATCGACATTCCCAGGGTCTCTGTCCATCGTTTACATGGTCGGCCTCTTCCCCTGGTTCCATTTGGAACATCATTGCTTATTGTGGTATATTTGTTTTTGTTTTGCGCTCGCTCGCTTTGACCTCAAGCGTAGTCCATACACACTATAGTAGTGATTGACTGAATTTTGCGTGTAGATTAGCTTTCCCTATTAACAGTGTCCCTCGCCATCAGGCGAACCCACTGCGACTTCAGAGGTGCTTGTTGTGGTATACTGTAAGTTGATAGCCTAGTTATATGGCCGAACCACTTTAGTTGCTGTTTTATAATGAAATCTACTACTGCTGTCATCCTCAGGGTCATCATCCTGTGGCTTGCCGGCTGGAGTGGGCGATCATGCTTCTCCACAAATTGCGATCTCCGACGGCATGGATGAATTATTGTGTTGATTCCTTTCCGTGCCACAACACAAGACTGTCAAGGATTCTCACACGCTGTCTTTCCTCTATCTTTGTTGTTGTTTATGTTGCATATCCCTTACAGGAAGTTGCAGTCAACACCAGCATTTTTCAGTTGCTGTTGATGTACTAGGCAAGATTACGCTCAGTAGTTTGCCATTACTTTCTGAGCGACCGGCTCACATACCCCTTTGTTTACCAACGCTGTGCGAACCGCTGCTGATTCTCGCGTAGTTGCGTTACTCACGAGAATATACGGGATTACGCTTTCATTTATCAGTCAATCAATCAATCAATCATGTGCCATGCCGGAAAGCGTGGGCGGTCATGACTCGCCATTTCACTCGATCACCAGAGTCGTGGATCAGCTCAGTGTTCCTGACTCGTCCATGCCACGTGGCCAAGCCATCCAGGTATTTTCCTCTCGGTCTTTCTCATGGTCTGTTCCCCTCGAACTTGCCAGTTGTCAATATCCATACAAAACAACAGGCTCTATGTACCCCCTCAGCACTCTTTTTCTCGTTTCAATTGACATCTTTTTATTGGTCAGAATGTTTTTCATCTTGCTAAAGGCTATTTTCGCCATGGTGATTCTTGTTCTAATCTCTTCAAGGCATCTCCCATCAGATTTTATGACTGTTCCGAGATAATTGTATCGATTCACTTGTTGAAGAATATTCCCATTTACTTGTATATTACATTGTGGTACTTCGTTCTTCTTAGTGACGACCATAACCTGTGTCTTCTTACAATGTAATGTCCAACCCCAGCTGCTCACTGTGTACAACAACCTACTAATTGTTGCAGATTCTGTGCATTGTCTGCAATCAATGCTGTATCATCTGCATATCTAATGTTATTGTTGTTTCTTCCTCCAATGCTGATTCCATTTATATCTTAGACATTTCTGAAAATATTTTCACTATATAGGAAAAAAAAGATCTGGAGACATTACACATCCCTGCCTAATACCTCTCTTAATAGGTTGATATTCTCCCAGTTCATTATCAATCCTTATGGCAGATTGTTGTTTCCAATATATGTTTTTTATAAGTCTAATGTCTCGAGAATATATAATTATCTGTATTTCTTTCTTTAAAAAAAAAAATGAAAAAAGAAATCGGGAATTCTAATATCTCGGGCGCAACAAAGCACCGAGCGCAGTGTGTGGCACAGACATCATCTGTTAGCAAGCATAGAGATGATAGTATTTCAGCAACCACCAACTTCTCTCTGTGCTTATCCGCGAAATAAACGACTTTGTATTATGTCACGTGGAGCGATTCTTTCTGATAAAGAATTCACAGAACGATATTAAGGATCAGAATATCTAGTCAGGTCGGAGGTGTTCTTCATAGATCTTCTCCCAAACATGCCTATTCAAAGTTCACGCAAAAAAAGTTCGGGTAAGTTCCGGAGTTCTCAATGTCTCCACAGTGAAGGATAGCCGCAATGGATCCCCAATACTCTCTCTCTCTCTCTCTCTCTCTCTCTCTCTCTCTCTCTCTCTCTCTCTCTCTCTCTCTCTCTCTCTCTCTCTCTCTCTCTCGCCTTGATTGTACATCCTGTGAGACTGCTGTTCGTCTATATCTTAATTTATCTTCCCACTAGTATCGCACTTACCAACAGTTCAGACGACACCAAATTAAGCAACCATGTTCTTGAAAATGTCAACAGCTTCACATACCTAGGAAGCAAAATGACATCTGATGACTCAACATCAGAAATATCTAGAATCTCACTGGCATCTGGTGCCTTCAATAAACTGTCAAACATCTGGAAGTCAAAGTCACTCAGCCAACATACGAAACTTAAAATCTTCTATTCTTGTGTGATTCCAGTGCTAACGTATGGATGTGAAAGTTGCAAATCAACGGTAGCTTTAGATAAAAAAGTTAGACAATTTTGAGAACAAATGTCTTAGAAGAATTCTAAACATACAGTTGACAGATTTCAAAACCAATGCGCAAATAAGGCAAGAGACTAAGCAAGATATTGTATCCAATTTTATAAGAAAGCGCCGTTGGAACTACATCGGCCATGTAATAAGAATGGACAAGACAAGACTCCCCTACCAAGCGCTCATATGGTCACCAGTAGGGAAAAGAAAACGGGGAAGACCAAGAGAGACTCATTCAACGGCCAAATGAACATCCAGGATCTACAACAGGTAGCAGCGAACCGCCAGACATGGAGAGCTATGACTTCTGCCCTATGCGCCGACTTAGGCTCAAGAGGAAAGACTAACTAACTATCGCAGTCTACCGTTTTGGCGGACGATAGTTTCTTACAAAGTGCTTCTAACAAGGCACAATAACCACAACTAATGGGGGTAGTGAATGTTAAACCTCTCAATAGCACACAGTTTGTTCTGAATTGTTGAGACCATGAGTTGCTCATGCAGCGTGATCCCCCTCTCGGTCTGCCTAGTTTACTCCAGGGGAAAGGTAATTCCAATACATATGGTACAAGCCAAGCTGCAGAAGCTGCCGGATCAGCAAAACAATGCTCGAACTGTCAGCGCTTCGATCTTATACCAGTTGCTGACTAAGATTTAGGGCCTGCTCTGCCCTGCCATAACATTTCATCTTTGTGGTGCATTTCTCTGCCTAGGATAAGGTATGTACCCTCCCATTTACGTCCATTCGCCGTTAGGGTGTCAGGTTTAGTGAGCGCCGCCTAACATTTGGCGCTAACAGAAAAGGTAGTGCTGTCTACTGTCTTACGTTAGCTCAGTCATATCTGATTAAGACTTGAGACCAACACAGTACTCAATAACGAGTATCAAAGAGTGTGACAGACATTACATGATTAATATTGAATTTAAAGTAGTGTTTAAAGGCGAAACAAATCGACTATATTGAAGGGTCACCTCGTTTATTTTTATGTCCGCTCATGATACTTTTCGCATTTTCATAAGAAAACAAACATAATTATGCTGCCAATAGATGTTTTCTCAGATTGCCTGCTTTTTGCCCTTACGTTTCAATCAATCAATAAATCAGGAGCCGTCTCCACGGTGAAGGTTGGCTGCATGGATGGAAAGTTATTCAATCTCAGAAGGCTAAAAGTTAAAGCCAAAACTAATAGCGGCACTATCAGAGAGCTTCTGTTTGCTGACGATTGCGCTCTATATGCCAACTTAGAGGCAGACATGTAACACGATGTTTTAGCTTTCTCATGAGCCTGTGCCAATTTTGCGTTCAATTTTAACTTGGAGAAGAATGTCGTTATGTACCAGCCATCTCCAGGGAATAATCACACCATGCCGAATATAAAGGTGAATGGTCATAGACTAAGTGTTGTGGACAAATTCACCTATCTTAGCAGCACTGTGTCACAAGCTGCCACAACTGATGACAGAGTGAACGCAAGAATCTCCGAGGCCAGCGCGGTCTTTTGCAGACTGTACAAGAATATGTGGGACAGAAATGGAATAAGCCTGCAAACAAAGCTGAAAGTCTACAAAGATGTCGTATTAACCACACTTCTATATGCTTGTGAAACCTGGACTGTTTAACAGCGACTCACCAGTCTGTCCTAGGAAGCTATTGAAGATTAAATGGCAAGACAAGATCCCAGACACCGAAGTTCTATGCCCAGTGTCCACACTCTACTAATGAAGATTCAGATTCACTGGGCTGGTCACTTGACTCTCATGCCAGATCACAGGCTCCCTAAACGAATTTTTTTACGGCAAGCTGCGCTGTGGTAAACTCTCAGAAGACGGTCAGAGGAAACGCTTTAAAGACACTCCGAAACTCTCACTAAAAGCTTTTGGAATTCATCACGACACTTAGGAGACTACTGCCAAAGACCAATATTCGTGGCGTACGTCATTCATCATCATCATATGCCATGCCGGTAAGCGTGGGCGGTCATGTTTTACCATCTCACTCGATCATCAGATTCGTGGATCAGCTCAGTGTTCTTGTCTCGACCATACAACGTGACCAAGCCATCTAGGTATTTACTTCTCTGCCCTCCACCTGTTCTCTTCCCTCGATCTTGCCAGTTGTCACCAAGTTCTCCAATTTATTTCTTATCATAACGTGACCAAAAACGTGTGACTGTCTACGTCTAATTTCTCTAATCAGTTTACGTTTTTCATTTGTTTCTTGTAGGGCTTGGTCATTGGTTTTTCTGTCTGTCCATAGTGTCAGCATCCTGGGAGTTGAAAGAGGACATATGACAAGGACAGGACATAAGTATGCCATGGATAGGACATAGACGGACTAGAGTATCCATCTACAGACAGGACATAACGACATAGACAGGACACGGTCCCTGAGCAGTGCAACCTTGCACTGAATGACCTGAGACACCAGTCAACAACAGACGGGGTGAGGACTGGACGACAGCCAGAATACCGAGACATCTGACATAGCCCGATTATAGCGGACCACACGGGGTCACACACCACGTGACCACAGGATTGAGGGCTAGAGAGATCAGACTGGACAGGACCGTAATAGAGGAAGGATGCGTGAAGCTTGGTGAGCGAATGTACTGATTGCCGACATGAAAGCTTGCCTCTGCTGAACGAATGAGGCAGTGATTTGCCGATGCGCTATGTATGAGACAGAACTGCGTTACGAAAGCATGAATGCCTTTTTGTGGCTGAGTATTTGATCGTACTTATAATGTATCATATTGATAGAATGTATTCCATGTGCTAACGCGACTAGCTGCGTTAAATAAATAATATTGGTTCTACGTGCATTTTGTGCCTTGACACTTTGTGTATGCATGTATATACTGTCTCTGTCGCACCCATGACAACGAGTTATAATTGAGACGTTGACACATAGCATTCTTTACATTCTCCTCAGAAACCAATTTTTTCACAGCCATCAGATGTTTTTCAGCTTGTCTGCTCATAGCCCACACCTCACATCCATATAAAAGCACAGGTTCTATGTAGCACCTCAATACTCTTTTCTTTTTCTCGTTGCAAATAACATATTTTTTATTGGTCTGTATGTTTTTCATCTTGTAAAAGGCTACATTCGCCATGGCAATTCTTGTTCTAATCTCTTCAAGGCATCTCCCATCAGATGTTAGGACAGTTCCGAGATAATTGAACCGATTCACTTGTTTAAGAATATTCCCATTTACTTGTATATTACAGTGTGGTATTTCCGTCTTCCTGTGACGACCATAATCTGTGTCTTCTTACAATTTAATTCTAACCCATGTTGTTCGCTGTGTGCAACAATCGCATCTACTAATTGTTGCAGATCCTGCTCATTGTCTGCAATCAAGACTGTATCATCCGCATATCTAATATTGATGTTATGTCCCCCAATGATGATTCCATTCATATCGTCAACATTTCTGAAAATACTTTCACTGTGCATCATTTGTTATGAGTGTGACATGTCAAATGTCTCATGCCCGTCTTCATGTAACGAATATAGCACGCACCATAGACAATGGTGAATATAGATAGAAAATGGTGTTCTAATTGAAAGGACAGACGGCAAGCAGTTTCTTAAGTTTCCATACTTAAACCCCATGAAGGAAAAATGCAGTGTGATTCACCAAAGACTTTAGCCGTTACCAAACGTAACTCCCCCCCCCCCCCCCCCGTCTTCATCTGTCACCTGGGAAGACCTACACAGGAAAGAAAGTACCAAGGGGCGTTGTTGCAATTTCATTAGCGGACAATTACACTGAACAGAATAGGTCAGAGCACGCTGTTGATGTTTCATTTCAGGGAAAAACTAGTTGTGCCCGCAACAAAGACAGAGGAAAGATAAACAGAAATTGTTATCAGTAAATTGAATGGATGCTGGTGGAATGAGTCATTGTCACGATGAGGGAAATTCTTTGTGAGGACTGGTGGAGACAAATAATGCGGCGTGGGAGGAGATAAATTAAGTTACAGTGGAAACTTAGCGCGCCAGTCTTCTACAATGTGAGCCAGAGAGCAGACGTTTTTCATTGTGTGTGGATATAAATGGTCCTGTGGAGTGAAGGGTGGTGGTTATGTTGATTGCATAAACTGGGCAGAGACCTGTATGCTGATGGTGGTTATTCTGGAGGAACAGCATCATAGTGAATCAATTGCTTCTCCTATGCCACAACCATTCAGCCTAGTAATGAATAGCTAAGTACCTGTCAGTATAGTCTGTGTTGTCCAGGACTATATAGACACGAGATACCCCCTGTAACATCATCCAAAGTAGGATCTACAACGAGAGTAGTTACATCGGTAGACTCATACCTTCAAGAACATTGCTCGAGTGCACCAAGAACGATGAGAGTAGTAGTAGTGTGTGACATTCTGGACAATAGATTATTGATTTGATGAACTCAGAGACACATTTGGTTTAGTTCCATTTATAAATCAAAGACAGTGTACCTTAATATTAGTGTGGAGTTTGGAACTTTAATTCCTTATTTGGCTAATGATTGGTTTATCTCATTGATGGTGTTATGCTGAATCGTGTATCAGATACCATATGTCACTCTAACATACATACATACACAGGAACCCACCACCATATTATCTCATTACAGTATTATAATGTGTATCAAGGTGTTGGTAGTTTTACTTGTTGAGTTAGAGTGCTAATTAGACCAAATACAACACAATGAAAAACGTTACAACTTAAGACTGGAGCCACGTGTGGCCGGAAAAATACAAGTATCTCAGATTTTCCCGGGAAAATTTTCCCGTATCGGAGTGATGTGAACTTCTACTGGCCCTCTGTAAAGAAACTTCAACTATAGATCACCATCCACCCCTAGGGATTCTTAACGAGCCATTTTCAAGTTTCTCTAAACAGTTGGCTATTAGAATTTGGGGATCCCATCCTCATTTCTTTTTAACTTAAAACAATGAGAAGAAATGATTTGGAGAACTTGGTGACCACTGGTAAGATCGAGGGGAACAGACCAAGGAGAAGACCTAGAAGCAAGTACCTGGATGGCTTGGCCTTGTGGCATGGTCGAGACAAAAACACGGAGCTCATCCACGACTCTGGTGATCGAGTGAGATGGCAGAACATATTCGCCCACGCTTACCGGCATGGCACATGATGGATGGATGGTAGATCATTATACATCATTACGCAAGGGTGTAGTCACTTGTTAACTAAACATGACTGCAAGAGCTGTGAAAAACAACGGCTGGACAGAAAAACCACTGCAGGAGATCCTCCTCCTGGAAAATCTAGCTTTCTTTACCCACATTGTCAAAGAACATTTCGAGCCAAAATATGCCTTCTCAGCCGTCTTAGAGCTCACGGCTCCTTTCTTTCAACCCCACTGGATGAAATGAATGGTCATCATCATTCTTGATGAACAAACAACATAACTCGGAAACTCGATACAACAACATAACTCCCGCTGTGTACACACACATGAAGTACTCGGAATCTCGATTCAACAACAGAACAGCGGTATGCTAATAAATTAAGAAGAAGAAGAAGAAGAAGAAGAAGAAGAAGAAGAAGAAGAAGAAGAAGAAGAAGAAGAAGAAGAAGAAGAAGAAGAAGAAGAAGAAGAAGAAGAAGAAGAAGAAGAAGAAGAAGAAGAAGAAGAAGAAGAAGAAGAAGAAGAGAAGGAGGAGGAGGAGGAGGAGGAGGAGGAGGAGGAGGAGGAGGAGGAGAAGGAGAAGAAGAAGAAGAAGAAGAAGAAGAAGAAGAAGAAGAAGAAGAAGAAGAAGAAGAAGAAGAAGAAGAAGAAGAAGAAGAAGAAGAAGAAGAAGAAGACGAAGACGAAGACGAAGACGAAGACGAAGACGAAGACGAAGACGAAGAGAAGAAGAAGAAGAAGAAGAAGAAGAAGAAGAAGAAGAAGAAGAAGAAGAAGAAGAAGAAGAAGAAGAAGAAGAAGAAGGAGAAGGAGAAGGAGAAGGAGAAGGAGAAGGAGAAGGCGAAGGCGAAGGCGAAGGCGAAGGCGAAGGCGAAGGCGAAGGCGAAGGGGAAGGGGAAGGAGAAGGAGAAGGAGAAGGAGAAGGAGAAGGAGAAGGAGAAGAAGAAGAAGAAGAAGAAGAAGAAGAAGAAGAAGAAGAAGAAGAAGAAGAAGAAGAAGAAGAAGAAGAAGAAGAAGAAACAGACAAGAAATTATGGCCAGTAAAAGGCTAAAAACACAATCAATGGAATTATATTGTCAAAGAGTAGTGTTACGTGAAGAGGATTTAAAAAAAAAAAAATCAATAACAGGTTTTTAGCAATCAACTTAGAATATTACGACCTAACCGAATAGAACTTCCTATACACAAGCCCGTGGATTTATCTTCGGTCTTTCTTTCTTCTATTTCCAGCGAGCTTAAACACCCCAAGATCGTCGCCGGAGAGATCTGTTGGTATGAGCAGATCAGATGTTAGATCTGATAACAAAAGTAAGTCAGGCGTAGTCCCGTGACATTCACAGCCACTGAACAACATGCGTAGTTCGTCTAAAAAAAATAAACTACACTTTTCCAGTATTAATTAACTCATGGGATTTAGTGGCTCACGGAGTTTGATATCCATCTCAAACTTGGGCATAGGTTGGTCGATCCACGGTGTGGACCGTATGGGTCTTTGCAAAAACAGACAAGGATGGTGTTCTAGGGAGCCGCTGTGGCGCAGTGGCTAGCTCGCGGGACCTTCGTTCCGGTGGTCATGAGTTCCAGTAACCATGGAAACGGTAGTTTAATGTTGACCTGGGCTCCCCAGGTTAACCCAGACTAACACGGGTAGCGGGAAATGTCATGGGCAGTAAAGGCGGCCGGTGTGGTTCTGGGCACACAATCCACTGAGTGCTGGTGGATCTATGCACATATGTTGCTAGCACCATATGCCCAATGCTCGTCAACGCAGGTGAAGGGATACTATACTATACTATACTATACTATACTATACTATACTATACTATACTATACTATACTATACTATACCGCACCGCACTATACTATACTATACTATACTATACTATGCTATGCTATACTATACTGCACTGCACTATACTATACTATACTATACTATACTTACCTTACTTACTCTCTTTGATCCTGGGTTGTAATCAAACGTCAAGCCTTCTCGGACAAAAACGAAAAACCAAGACGACCAGTGAACACGTCGCACACGTTGTACACCCCCCTCCCCTCCCCCACCACAGTTAAAAAGTTAGTTGCATAACCTATACAGGACGTTTCAGTCAACATCGGCATATTTTGCTGTTGTGATCTCTTCGCAAGTTTCCGTTCACTAGTTTGCCATTGCTTTTTGAACGACCGACACCTATACCATTTCGTAAACACAACAAAACAACGCAAGGCATTCTGCTGCCAAGTTGCCCGCAGCTGTGTTTGGAATGCAGGTATGCGGGATTACGACCTGCTACGTAAACCCTTCGCCAAAGGCAGAGGGCCACTAGCAGCTTAGTTGCTCATAATAAAATAAGAGGACGAATGGGCCGTTGTCCGGGCTCCATTTGAAACTAGAAATAAACGCGATTCTTTCCATAATCCCTTTTATCCACGTGAGCAAACGCAGCTGCGCGGGAATCGGTAGCGGTTCTCGCCAAGCCCGTTACTTACGGGATATGTGAGCTGGCCACTCAAAAAGCAATGGCAAACTACTAGGCGTAATCTTGCCAAGAAATCAACACCAGCGGTAAAATGCTGGTGTTGACAGCGATATCCTGTAATTAGATATGCGGAAGAAAAAAAAACAATAAAAAGACTACAGCGTGTGTGATTCTGGTATGTACATTTTTTCAGCTTCCATGGTGCGATGGGGTTTATGCACTGTGTCGAAATTCTCCTTGTATGTTCTATTAGAGGAGACTTTCACTTATGGTGATACATAAGTGCATTACAAGTGATCGTTCACAACACAAACTCTTCCTCATTTATTTTTAAATAAAAAAAAAAAAAACACTGATTCAGTGTCGAATGAAAATATATCGTCAAATGTGACCTACCATTTGGACAAAAGGACGATGTCGCCATACTTGAGTACAGACTGATCTATAAAAATATGCGTCTAGCACCATAAACCCAATACGAAACGGTATATAAAGGGCTCTGTGCTAACTTGTCTTGCCATATTTCATAGTACAATCAATACATCCTGGGTTGTGTGATCAATGTCACGCCGGCCGCTGTCACTCCCTGGGTTGTGTGATCAATGTCACCCCGACCGCTGTCACTTCCTGGGTTGTGTGATCAATGTCATGCCGGAGTAGTATGGGATGTGGTAATGGACACCCAAATGAGGTTGGCAACCTCAGATAAATCCTTCTATATGGGGTTATCCCGCCCCCATGTTTCGTCATAAAGCCAACCTCAATATTTGAACTTAGCGGCATTTTTTGTGTACATCCGATACTTCCTGTTGACTACTTCCGGTCCGTGTCTCACGGGGCACGCGTGCGAGCGGCGGCGCAGGCGGCACGGGCGGGACGGGCTGCGTCGCGACGGCACGGTGGCGGGGCGGGTTTGAGTCCCATAAAATAAATGTCTTGAGAGGGTAGGTGCTTATTATTAGTCATGGCTCCGAGGTGGAAACATCTTTTACGGCTCTGATTGCGGGACCAACGGGCTGTGGAAAATCCGTCTTTGTGCAAAAGTTTCTGGGTCATCTATCAGATATGGTCAATCCGATTCCAGAGGAAATTATATGGTACTACGGAGAATGGCAACCCATGTATGAGACTATGAAGGGCATTGAATTTAACGAAGGCTTGCCGGATATGGAACAGTGGACAGGCGATAGACGTAGGCTAGTGGTAATAGATGATCTAATGTCGAAGACAGATGATAGGGTGACTAAGCTATTTACTAAGCGTAGTCATCATCGCAACCTCAGTGTTATGTATATACTCCAGAATCTCTTTGGGAAGAATAAAGAGCAAAGAACCATCATTTTAAATTCACATTACCTAGTAGTATTTAAGAACCCACGAGACGGGTCTCAGATTACTAACCTGGCCAAACAGATGTACCCAGGCCGCGTGTCATATTTCCAAGAGATTGTTAAGGACGCGACAGCGGCTCCACACGGTTATTTGCTGTTTGACCTTTGACAGGAAACACAGGATCAGCTCCGCTTACGAAGTCATATATTTCCAGATCAGCGACAAGTCGTCTACGTTCCTAAATAATATGTCCAATCGAATAAAACGTCACGGGGCCATGCTGCGATTTCTAGGCGAGGCGAAACCGGCTGACGCTAAGCCGTAATTAAATCGGCTTCCACAGACCTCGTCCAATCAATATGCGAGTGCTGTCACAATGTGTTAAAAGGCAAAGTTCCACTGACACCGGCTCAGAAGAGACGATTGTGGCGGCACAAGAACAGTCTGAGAGCACTCACATGTAAGAAGCTGTCTATCAAGAAGAGGAAACAAATCTTGCAGCAAGGTGGTTTCATAGGCGCCTTATTAGGTCCTTTTCTAAACGTGTTGCAAGGCATCGTGGGCTCATAATGAAGAAAATGATAGTGATCGACCCTTGGATGCTGGAAAAACCCTACGTACCACCCGACACATTAATAGATAACTTGCGTGACTTGCATCAACAAATACAACATGTCCTGGAGAACGAAGATCTACCACCTCGGGAAAAAGCCCGCGTATATCAACAGACTTTGTAGCAGTATCGGAATCGACTTGAGCAGTGCAGACATAAGCCTTTAGGGACAGTGGACATCAAGGAACAAAAACCCGAAGTCAGCACTTTACCGACTTCAGTAACCGAGACACCTCTTCAACCAACACCGCTTCAGCCAACACCGGCTAAAAGTCAAGTAGTCGAGCACAAAATAGTCGAGACAACACCACCTTACAAGCTCAGGCGAAATAAGAAGAAGAATAAGATACCTACACCCAAGGGGGAAAAATTAACCCGCAAATAAGAAAGTATTACTACGACCCTCAGAAACCTGGAGCCTACGGTGGAGTCGCCGCATTAAAACGAAATACTAAATTGAAGAAGACAGAGAAGTGGCTACGACATCAAGATGCGTATACTTTACATAAGCCGATCCGTCGTCGTTTCCAGAGGCGTCAAACCATTACCGGTGGTATAAATCAACAGTTTCAAGCCAACTTGATAGATATGAGACAATTACAAAGATACAATGATGGGATGTCGGACCTAGTGACGTGTCTTGATGTGTTTAGTAAATATGTTTGGGCCATCCCTATCATGAAGAAAACGGGGAAAGAGCTAGTGGACGCCGTGTGTAAAATATTTGCTGATAGACACCCGATAAATTTTCAGACTGATAAAGGGGCGGAATTTGTCAACCGGACCTTCCTAAAATTTCTGAAAGATCGCGGTGTGCATTTCTGTACCACTGAGAATGAAGATGTGAAAGCTGAGATAGTGGAAAGATTCAACCGGACCCTGAAAGAAAACATTTGGCGCTATTTTGCCAAGACTAATAAACTTCGCTACGTCGATGTGATAGATACACTGATTCGAAACTACAACGGGTCGTATCACAGAAGTATTCGCATGGCGCCCGCGCAAGTCAACTATGCGAATCAAAACGAGGTGTGGAATAACTTGTATCAGAAGACTATCGACAGAAAAGTGTATTTTACAGCCGGCGATAGAGTCTGACTGGCTCAACCCAAACAGCCTTTTAAAAAAGGGGTATATGCCCTCGTGGACAGAAAAACTGTTTACAGTCAGTCATATAAACCAGACCAGTCGGTGACGTATGTGCTACAAGACGATTCATGGGAAGAACTCCAAGGCTCATTCTACCGAGAAGAAATACAACTCGTCCGAGACAAGCAAGTGTACCGCGTCGAAACATTCTTACAAGAACGACAAATGCGAGATGGTGGTAAAGAGTTTTTAGTCAAGTGGTTCGGGTATCCCAAGTCATTCAACAGCTGGATCTCAGACCTAACCAGATAGTAATGGAAGAAACCAACGTGGAAACTAACTCAGAGAATAACCCAGAAGGGGAAAGAAATTCGTTCTGGTGCATGTGTGGTCATCGAGTGCCGCGACTAGAGATTGTCTTCTTATGTCAACTGGTCGTTATATACGCCGTCATTGGCGTATCACTGTTCAATCTGTCTCGAGACAGCGTCGACGCAGCCGAGGGCAAGTTGTGGATCGCTCTGCTAAGCAGCTGTCTGGGTTACATGCTACTAAACCCTAAAATATGAGTTTTTACGTGACATTACCTAGTAATGCTTCGCCGAACATGTTTCCCAAGAACACTCCAGGTCATAATTTCGTCAAGTTACCGCAGACTATTGAGGTGAATCAGCATTACGAAGTGGGTCTGGCCGAAATTCAATTTCCCAACTACTACTGGAGTGTGCTAGAGCATGAAGTGTGGATAAGGTACACCTCACCAAGCAGAGGACATTCCAGAAAACTGTGTCACCCAGGCTTATACAGCTCACCAGATGCGTTTATAGCTGAGCTGAATCGAATAATGAAAGCTCCCCCGATGTGTCTCCACCTTGCCGTGGTGGGGGAGCTTGAGTGCCCCACTGACCCCAAGCGCTATGCTGATGGATATTAACTACATATTGGACAGCACTTGGTATAGGGACCAGACTAAGAGAGACACAACCTACTGCTCTGCAGGTAGACTGAGGATAGCAGTCTAAATCAGGCGGACGATGCAAATAATCTGCCTGGACACATCCTCTAAGGCTCTCAGCCGAGGGGTATGGTTGAACGTCTCTAAGCCATAAACCCTCGGATGTGAGAGTCTGGCCGACACATACATAAATCAAAATTGACGTGAGGTGCTGATTGGTAAGATACTCGTTCAATGGCTCTTAGCTGTGGGATATGAAGGGTCCCCGGATGAGAGGGCCTGGCCGTTTCTCGCCCACATACGCAAGGATGTAAGGTGCATAGCCGGCAGCACATGTAGCCTAAATCGTGAGCGAGTACTCAAGGTGGAAAAACACCTCGGTCGCACGTTCCGATGAAAATCTGTAACCGTACTCATGGAGTGAGTGTAGTCAAAGGTGAAAAATTGTCTCGTTGACACTAAATGGAACGCTTGGCTTGTGAATCCATTACGTGGCAACCCGAAGCAAAAGGTTGCAGTGTGGAAGTCGAAATAAGAGTCTAACTTGTCTCGAAAACCGAGGAAGGCTAACCTCGTTAACAATGCCCGCTGAAGTCGGAAGTGCCAGCCTACGGGCGGCAAATTAAAAATGGCACTACGCAATTACGTCCGAGTGAAATGTCTTTCGTGACCGGAAAAACTCTAACTAGTGTTCCCTCGTGCTAGGAAAATCTACATAGTTTCCGAATGTCGCTCTTGTTCGGAACAGGTCTGACTAGGTAGTTTTCCGAATGTCCGTCGTGCCTGGAACAGCTCTGATGGGCACAACGACAAAGCACATGTCCGAAATTAAACTCGCTGAGTGGATACTGTCTGCAGACCGGTCCGGTTTGTGCGGGAACGGCCCGGGGCGAACGACATGCCCAATATATTGAAGTGAGTATTTAAAGCGACCATAAGCACGACGTGACGATTCCCTCGGTGAGTCTAGCACCAGGGCGCTATGTGTCGGCCCTGCAATTATGGAAGCCACCCTGGATGGCGGAAAATGCTATGGACGGTCCCTGCCTTCCCTTGAGGGATGATCGAACTCTTCGACTGTTCCAACTTGACCAGCTGGCATGTGGCCGGTACCATAAAAGTGAGAGTCTCCCATGAATGCTAACCTGGTAAAAACAGCATGCTAAAAGTCAGATGTGTTGGCCTGAGGGTTTCGACCCAATGGTGCTTAACTAGACACACCGCAATCACAACTGAAAAAAACACTCCGGATGAACGCAAAGAAGAAGAAGAAGAAGAAGAAGAAGAAGAAGAAGAAGAAGAAGAAGAAGAAGAAGAAGAAGAAGAAGAAGAAGAAGAAGAAGAAGAAGAAGAAGAAGAAGAAGAAGAAGAAGAAGAAGAAGAAGAAGAAGAAGAAGAAGAGGAAGAGGAAGAGGAAGAGGAAGAGGAAGAGGAAGAGGAAGAGGAAGAGGAAGGAAGAAGAAGAAGAAGAAGAAGAAGAAGAAGAAGAAGAAGAAGAAGAAGAAGAAGAAGAAGAAGAAGAAGAAGGAGAAGGAGAAGGAGAAGGAGAAGGAGAAGGAGAAGGAGAAGGAGAAGGAGAAGGAGAAGGAGAAGAAGAAGAAGAAGAAGAAGAAGAAGAAGAAGAAGAAGAAGAAGAAGAAGAAGAAGAAGAAGAAGAAGAAGAAGAAGAAGAAGAAGAAGAAGAAGAAGAAGAAGAAGAAGAAGAATGAAAGAGTCGGAGGTGGACATGGACAATAAGCCTCGAATCAAATTATATTTCGACAATGCCTCAAAAAAGTCATCGTGAAAATATTCGAAGCGGGAGTCGTGGCTACGTTTAGCGAGAAGATGAAAGAGATATTAGGACTTCCCTCCTCGAGGATATCACATGCCAACCCAATAATGGAAGTGCAAGCGGTGATAGACCTGAATAACGCCCTGCAGAATATCTACGTATACTGCGATCTCATAGCGGCGAGACCAGTCGGAGACGCTATGGTCCCACTACTAAGGACGGTTCCCATCATGAATCAGCTGTCGGGTTCGGTGTATCGCGCCTACGACAAACCTCATTTCATGCCGTTGAGTTGGTACTCCTTCGACACGGTGGAATTCCTTTTAACCACTGATACGGGCACACACATCTCATTCATTTCCGGAACTTCAGTGCTGATGTTACATTTTCGAGTTCGGAAGAGATCAGACCTAGAATAATGGTGAAATACGTCGCGTTATGTCGAAATCCCAGACTGTACGAAGACTTTTACTGTAATCAAGCTGGACATGGCATGCCGGTATTTGTGAGTGATCGGAGTCAGAGAGGTCGTAGTATCGGCAGTTTCTTCAGTGGACTCGGTCGCACGATTCTACCCTGGCTAAAGAACGGTTGTAAGGCCCTACTCAGAGAAGGTGTCGATATGGGTCTGTGAGTGGCCCAAGATGCTTTGGCAGGTAGGAATGTTGGGGAATCCTTCAAAGAGCATGCCAAGCAAGCCGGTCAGCGTCTACTGCAAGGAGCTGTCAACTACGTTAGCCAATCGGGTAGCGGTATTAGAAGAAAGAGACATGCAGCGCCACCTGGTGAGCCCATTAAACGTATAAAACAGACCTCCGCACCTCGACGAGCTCACAAGAAGAAGCAACAGCACTCGGATATCATTGCATAATGGCTCTGATTCACCCTCATTCCTGCGATTTTCTTCATTCTGCTCTGGATCTATTTAGTGTACCACCCACGCAGACCGCGGTAGAAGAGGGTCAGTTTCTGGAGATACACCCTTTAACGTCGCTTGCCCCCGCCGCACCTATAGAATTTGTCATCTCTGGTGCCAGTGAAGAGTATGTGGATCTGTTTAACACTTTCTTACACGTCAGAGCTAAAGTCACACTACCATATGGTGACAAACTACCACCCACGGCTGATGTCGCTCATGTCAACTATTACCTACATAGAGCCTACTTGGAAGCGAAGTTGAACCATGGGGAAGAAGCCATATTACTATGAAACGGCCAAGTTCCTCGATGGCACGCAAGGCGAAAGCAACAAAGGACTAAGAACACGACGTCAACTAGCCAGTGAGAGTCAAGAAATGGATATGATAGGTCAACTACATGCCGACATTTTTGTGCAAGACCGCTACATGGTAAACGGTGTGGATGTGAAAATTAAGCTGACTCCGTCCAAGGCCACTTTTAACGTCTTGGCCCCCAACGGGGCGCTTGGTTATTCATCCATTATAACGTAAGCCACGCCGGTGGTTCGTCAAGCAAACCAGACTGAATCCGGTCATCGTGCTCACCCACGAGAAAGACTTGATGAGGGCCAATGCGAAATTCCCGTTCAAGCGTGTGGTGGTAAAACATTAGCTATCCCCAGGGTATGTTATCTCACACACAAGACAATCTGTTTATGAGTCAAACACTCACTCGCATCGTGATTGGACTTGTTACATCAGCGGCTTTCAACGGTTCCTACAACTATAAACCGTATAATTTTCAAACTTTTGGTCTGACGTACCTGAACGTAACCGTCGACGGTCGAGCTGCCACCAGCAAACAACTGACCATGGGCTTTGAGCGCAACCAATACGTGCGAGCCTATTTTGGAACTAACCTAGCCATGGATCTAGTGGGCAAGGACGCCGGCAACTCAATTGACTATAATCAATTCAAGTATGGCTATACGCTGTATGCCTTTGATCTGAGTCCCATTTTACTGGACGGAGACCAGTTTGAGATGTCGAGGACGGGGCCTTTAACACTGGAATTAAGTTCAACACACCACCCCAGAGCCACTACAGATCATCGTCTACGCCGAGCACGACGGAATAATTGAAGTCCCCAAAACCAGACAAGTGCTAACAGATTACGCTTCATAATGAACACACAGCAGATTTCCAGAATACTACTAGCTGATACGAAAGTTCGTCGAGCACAGGTCAGAATGTGCGCTCGAGATCAGCTACCCAGATAGAAGCAGACCAGCGGCTTTATCGTAAACACTGACCCTAGCTATAAACCGGGTTACCATTGGGTCGCCATGTACTATGACGGGTCAAGCAAATGCGAGTACTTTGACTCATTTGGTCTGCCGCCCTTACACAGCGACCTGTACAATTTATTAACCATCATTCAGACACACCACTCATGTAAAATACCTGTGTCTTACGAGATGTGTTAAGCAACGCCTGTGGTCTCTACACTATCTATTTCATCTTGATGAAAAGTCGTGGAGCGAGCATGACCTGCATTCTTCAGCCCTTCTCAAACAAATAATGGGTCAACGATCGCTAGTAGGTCGCCTAGTCGCGTCATACGTAATGCAGCTGAGACGGTATAACCAGTTTACACACTAGTATATAAACTCGACTCGGGTACCATTAGCTCATTCCGAAGATAACTACAGACCTCAACACAGCTAACTGGGTCTACCTGACTCGTAATGGTGACATTGTTAGACCAGTGGGAGATGGTGTCAAGGCCGTGTTTGTCTCATCCTACAGAGGAACGACCAGGTTACACATCCGTCTATTCTTTGGTGAATCCGAGATAAGTTTCCTGCCCTGTTGAGAATGCCACTTACTCGTCAAGAATATGAACAACTGATAGCTATGCATCGCGAGATCCTAGTTGACTTTGATAGACTCAACCAACAAACTATTAAAGATAGTAAACATGTCACCAACCGAAGAAAAAAAGTCCAAGTAAATAAAGGCATTAAACGAAGTTACACAAGTCAAAAGATTCTACCCAAGCAGACGTGTGATCATCCCCAGATGTGTGATCAGTCCTAGATGTCTGATGTACCTCAGATGTGTGATCAACCCCAGATGTGTATCCGACAGTCAGATGTGTGTCTACCAAGTCCTGATGACAGCCCACGTTATCACGACCCAGACAATTATGCGGATAAACAATGTGTAAAAAGTTTTGAAAATAAAAAAATGAAGAAAACAAGAAAAGTTGTGTTATCTTGGTTTGTTTCTATGTGATGATTCTGTTCTGCCTCTGGCAGATCATTTATTTTTTATTTTTCCATAGCATATTCCACAGCTACAATCAACATGAAGAAGCAACCTCGCGCAGCATGAAACACGACAACATAACTACGAGAAAAGGCGAAATACAAGGGGGGGGGGGGGAAACAAGAAAGACGACAAAATGAAAGACGAAAACAAGAATAAACAAGAATGACGACACCATATCAAGCATACCACTGAATAAACCAACAAACAAATATTTTTCGTTTCATAACTTTTATTATTCCATTAAAAAATTTCGTGTGCACAACATTCAATATTTTGTGACAGTGACAGTCTTTTATTTTCAATGATATAGACAAGTCACAAGCAGAACACACATAGATACCACACACACACACACACACACACACACACACACACACACACACACACACACACACACACATACATATGACCACATTGAGTCTTTAATTTTCAATTATATAGACAAGTCACAGTACACATATGACCACATTTTTAATAGAGCAGCCAGCAAAAAGTAGAAAAGGGTAGGGGGAAAAATAGTATTTACATATTATGGTACATATTTACACTAATGTGTTATATATCTAGTGGTGATGTGGTATAGTTGTCTGCGTGTACTTTTCTTTTAAAGTAGAAATATTATAAGGCCTCTCTGTGTTGTTGATACATGTAGACAGAGGAAGCCTGTGTCTTAAATCCTATATTTATTTCTCCAGTCGCTGTCTGGATGTCAAGTACATTTAGAAAACTGTCTCTACCTAGATGCGTGTTGTGATGTTTTGTCAGCCCTTTCGTGCTGGTCTTGGTATAGTCTCCAAAACAGTGATAGGTCTTGCTGCATAAGGATACCATCCCAACCCCTCATACTCTAGCTTAAATAACCCAGAACCCAGGAGTTCTTCTTTTGTCGAAGATTCGCTTAGCTTTATACGCATCACAGGCTGGTACAACTCCCCTACTCCTAATAAAATCCCGTTGATGACTATCGCAGACCTCGGACGGGAACCAGGAGCTATAGACTCTATAGAAGTCTTCCTGAAGCTCCGGTCTGACGGCCTGTGCTAGGATCTGTTTGCTAAGAGCTAAGTAGAGAGAGTCCGTGTCCATCTCACACAACTGAGAATCCTCCCTAGCTATACACCTATCTAAAAAGTCATAATAAAACTCTAGCATGCGCAACTTTTCGTACTGGTACACAAAGAAGCCTATTTGTTGGGTTAGATCCCATAAGGTGGTCTTCTTCAGAGACTCTACCTCAAACACATCCTCTGACAGCATGGTCATTTTCTTAAACAGATGCTGATTCACCAACTTCGACGTGCCAGCCCCGCGACAATATGAAACATTGGTGTGCTTGGCCTTGTTAGTTAATGTTTTGCCATAGGCTGCGTTTCCCAATAGTCTCATTGTCTCGGCCTTAATGGTGGCCGGATCGCTGTCACTCTCATGTCTGGCATCAGACACCTCTTTACCAAACTTTTCAAACACTTCTCAGGTTTGTACTCAATTATTTGGTATACTTTGGTGACCTCTAAACCATGTGTCAAATACCATTTTAACAATGGTGTGGCCAATAGGATCTTTTCCCAAACATAACTACCTGTCAGAGTCCGATGTGAGCCGTTCAAGAGCTTATGGGTATCGGCGTACTGCCCCATGAGCTCGCCAATGTCGGCTCTAGACACATCAGTATTTTTGAAAATGGGAGTCATCTCTGAAATAGCTCTTTATACATGTCTGGTACGTGGATGTCACACTCTATTAAACAAAACAAAGTCTCGCCTTTAACAGCCTTTTGAATCTTTTCCTGGTCTATAGCCTCGTAACGATGCCAGGGTGCGACATATAGGAATGTGGTTTTCACAAAGCTCTTAATGGCGCTATTAGTCTTTTTGAGAGACTGCCACTCACATTCCCACACAGGTACTCGCGAATCTCACGCGTGTTGGCATATAGTTCAGCCACGGGTTTCTGGCTCACCGGGTTAACATCATGACCACGGGTCAGCACACAGTTTTCATGTCCGTGGAATAGGCACCTGTGAAGCTGGTAGACAGTTGGATCCTTTTTAATCCCATCCATCAACTCTGATGTGTCGTTCTCCTAGGGACAACTCCCGCCCATTAAACTATGATTTAACTCTAAGCCTAGACTATGTTGTACCCATGCCAACCACTCTCTGTACTGGACGATATAGACTCTAGTTTAAGGGGCTTGAACCCATCTTCTGCATTTCGTATCACAGGAAAACCCGTGGGCAGGCATGTTCTGTGTCAAAGCCCACAGGTATAGAGCGGTCGCTTCGTACCCATTTACACTCTCAACTAGCTTACCCCCTCGAATTCTAGTCTTCCCTACCTTATGATACTTATGATATATGATCGAGGGGCCCCCTGCAATATTTTTTTTCTAACAGTGGTGTGCAAATCACTCTCCTTATTGGAACAAAGGGTAAAGTAGATATTTTTAGGTATGGTTTTAAACAAATACTTTAACGTCACCCCGGGGACAGGAATGGCATCCTTGAAAATATCTACACCTAACCCTTTGTAAAATGCTTCATGTCCTTATTGTTTTACCAACGCAAAATGTCTGCCATTGTCGCCATATGGTTTTCGCTCCAAACTCGTTGGCATTCTTCCTATTCGGCAACTGAAATATTGGAGTTTTTCATATGCGAATGAAATGCCTTGTGTGGATATAAGCGAGTCTCCTCTAGTCTATCCAAGGAGGTGATATACTCGTAGCAAAACACCCCCTTCGTCTCTTTGATGTCATAAGCCGCTAAATATTTCGAGTTACTAACTTCCGGGGCTATTTTTTCTGCCTTTCCATTCTATATCAGGATATTGAGGTCACCATCAGCATCTTTCAGCTGTATGTTGATTCCTAGACTAGATTACGCTCATCAGCACGCCACGACTTTCTGAGCGACCGGTTCTATACTCTCATAAGTCACTGGTGCGACTCGAACCGCTTCCAATTCTCGTGCACTCACGTCAATCACGAGAGTACTCGGGATTACGGAGAAAGCTGCTAACCCCTCATCCAGGGAGCCGACGTCCCATGGCTAAATAGTTAATATCTAAACATCTAAGCTGTTTGGTGGAAATGGCCATTAAATTATTATTCCTTTTCACGACATAGTTAAAGGGATCGTCAGTGGCAGAGATGAAGGACTCTATCAGATGTTTAACTAGATTTATGTCATACCTCCCTTAGTTGAACCCCAGGACCGGCAATTCCCGAAGTTATTCATCTAGCTCAGCCACTATCGTGTGTTCACCTAGTCCCTTTAATGCTGTATACACACGATCATGCTCTTTTCGTAATTCGGCATACGCTGCATCAGCGATTTGAGACAGATAGTCAACCATCTTCCTCATCAAGTCCTGAGGATTACCCGCTGTGATGTGGCAGACGGGATCCTCGAACACAGAACATTAGAGGCTATCGACCAGCTAAGTGGGACATGCTTTCCTAAGAATTTGGTGGACTTGGTTTCCCCTGGTAAATTGCTTTTCACAAAATACGCCTCATAATCGTATGCCGCTCTGTAGGGGTAGATATAATTAGTATCTACATTGACCCCCAATGAGGTGATGGTCTCCTACACGGACTTTGTCACGAATTTAACACCTCCTTTATAACTGTTCACAGTTATTCCCCCTTTACACGTCTGAGTATGTCTATCCATCTCCCAGAACCCACGCAACAATTTCCCCACACTCACTACACCAGAATGACTTGGCTACTCTATCAAAATCATTGATGTACATAAAATGATCCTGATATAACAGTACGCGCAAAAGTTTAGAATGTTTCCCACTACTGCAACGTTTGAGGACCACGGCCTGGGTCTCATTGAATTCAAACATGTCTACATTTACCTCAAAACAGTTTTCTATAGCCGGCATGTCAATAAGTCTAACCCCAGGGAAGCTGTTTAACGAGTGTAGCTTTTGATATTTCATCCACTGGTTAGCTAAGCGATGTGTTGGTTCCTAAGATTCCTACATGGTTTCCCGTTAAATACCGCCAGACATCAAAAGAAGCAATAATTGTCAGTGTGCGGCTTAGAGTGATTGTCATGATGTAAAATATTGATGCCCCTATTGTGTCGTATGTGGTCAGGTAAATTGTCTAAACAGCAACCTATCGGGTGTTCATTAATGTGGTATATATATAAAAACTAGTCGCGGGGATTGTCTCTACCATGTACTTACTATAAGGTCTGTTATGTAGGGCGTAGTTAAACGTGACACTGTCTTGAACAAGGGCTCTATAATCGTCAAAGTAGTGTTCGTTTTTAAAAAAGTGGGGGACGTCAAGTTCGCATGAATTTTTAGACGATGAATTTAAAAAACCTAAGTTCTCCTGTCTCCTTATGTTGTATAATCATGTGATGAGAATAATTTACCTTAAACCTACATGTTAAACTAGCAAATATTGGTTTTAAAGTGTTGGTCCAGTCTATTGGTTGTGTTGAGTCTGGTCGATGAAAAAGGTCGATACATGATTGTGGATGTTCTGATGTGTCCTAAGGTAGGGCCAGATGTCTCTATATTTCTGCTGGACTTCGGCGTCGCGAATGGTGTCTACTGTCTTTAGCTCCTCGTCTATCTCTACTTCCTCATCTATCACTACGTCGGCTTCCTCTGCTTCCACTTTATCAAGCTTCTGCTTTTTAGATGTATGTGTGTCTGCTAGTGCTTTTCTTTTACGCGATGTAGTGTTTGATGCTGTCGTGGTTGATGCTGTAGTGTCCGTTGATGGGAGTGTAGCTGGTATCTGATGTGTTATGTGTCATTTTAGGTTGTATTTCCTATTGTATAAGTTGCTACAGATTGGTATCGTGCATTGTGGTCATGTGTACTGTTTTAATGTGTCGTGTAATACTGTGTTTTTCAATGAAGACCTCACCACAGGTAGGACAGAGAAAGAGAGATTTCTGAATAGCGGCCATAGTAGAACAAAGAGCAGAGGTATTTGATGATAGTGCTGCTGAGACAATACATTGGTAATAGATATAGCGATAGCATGCTTCCGGTAGTTGTTGGTAATATTGTCCGGCTTCGGATAGTATATAGCACAATAGTCTTATAGTATTTCCACCACTATTTCTCGAGTATTAGATAATGACTTGATATGTGTTGCTCCAACGGCTAAGGTACAGTGAGTAATATTTTTCAATCTTCTTTTACAAGTGTATGTGTGGGACGTCAAACAGCTGTGGAGACAAGACAGCATTATAGATATTTATCAAACATGTTACACTCACTATTATATGTTTATCTAAAATTAATTAACATTTTCAAGAAATAGCAAAATATGAGGTTCTAGAATGTGACATGATGTGTAGTAGCATTAGAGAAGGGGTTGTTCTCTTAGTATTTCGTACTTTTGTTGGTAGACTGTTTATATAATAAAATATTACTTTAATGTAGTGGCCCCTAATTTCTGACTTAGTTAGGACATCCCATACTACTGTGTTACCCATTACAATGATTTATATTAGTTACCACAGAACAGTGAGAAACGTGGAGAGCATACATACCTTGGTGCTGTAACGAGTTGACTCTTCTGTGTAAGCAGTTCTTAATTGTCAAAATGTTGTCTGGTGTATATCGTGTGAATCTGCAGAAGGAATTATAGGATCTATATAGCACATACATTCATAGTAAATTACACAGAATATGACACATTTTGATGTCTGCCATACACAAAGCGAGGGAAATAACCACGCGACAAGTGAGTTATCAGATAGCAAGATAGTAAGGGAGGTACCACAGCGTTAGACTCGGCGACCCATATTCACTCAGAATGAGTGGACAGAGATACACACAATTAGCTCAGCTAAACAGATACACAGTACATGTTACATGTAGCGGAGGACATACCTTTTTGTGCGTGGTAGATTCGCTGTTGTCCACGTGTCAATGAGGGACTTGTTATTTTTGTAAAAGGACGAAATACTAGTTTTAGTGACCACAGAATACATACTTTAATATGTGCACACAGAATGTACTAGCATCATCTAACAACGATCACATGGAATGCCACTAACCACGCTCCGATTCTATCTATCTGTCTGTCTGTCTCTCTCATCCTTTCTCTCTGTACCTCTAGCCCGCTCTCTTCCTCTACCTCTCTCTATCGACCTCTTTCTCTCGTCATCTCTATCTGTCTCTCTAGCCCGCTCTCTTCCTATACCGCTCTCTCGACCTCTCTACCTCTCTCTCGACCTCTCTCTCTCATTTGACGACAATAGAGGAGGAGCTGTATTTCTATACTTCACATCACAAATGTGGAAGTTGAAGAATATGATGTTGATGACGATGATGATGATGATTAGCGAGATAATGATGACAACCAATGCGAAAGAGGAAGATTGTGATTACTGAGATAATGTACAAATACCTATCTTATGCGTTCTGTGGTTTGTTCTGCACTGATAAACTTGTCTTCTCGCTTTTCCGTCTAGGAAAGAAGATAAAATAAAACGCATGTTTAGTTATTTGTACCACATTACCTACATTGCATTACAAATACATCACTACAAAAGTCAGAGCAGAGCTATTATACACCACAGCATAAGGCACACAGCGGCGACCGATTTGGCAGCAGACCACCTTGTCTTTAAGAAAAGGTATGAGTGCTGTCTCGTTCAGAAAGCACTGGAAAACTCGTCCTTGAACCACGCCCACATAAATAATGCTGGGGCTGGCTGCGACGTCCTGTAAATGCAATGCATTAAGCTTGACTGCAATATGTAATAGATAGACACATATCTATAGTACGAGGCATACATTTGGTCGTGGTATAACACGACGCATCATGATGGCACACGAACAACCAAAAATGTTGGGGCTGACTGCAACGTCCTGTAATAGATAGACAACTAGCTGGTGATACACTCTCTTCACATAGCGCGCACTCAAAATATTCCCGGGAAGGACCGGGTAGACCGATTGTTGCACATTCACTGCACTGCAAAACATCGAATGAAAGCCGTGCGGTCGGCATGGCACACGATGCTGAATATCCTGCTATGATTTGTTCATTCATGCTTATAGTCTAATTGTGAGTCATTGTATTGTGATCTTATTAGAGTAATGAATAGCTTTAACAGTTTTAATGTTACATTTAAAATAAGCAGAATAGCATAGTCATAACGACGCTGTCTATTTTACAGCCGAATTTTGTTCTACCGAAAATACCCTTTAACTTATTTTAACGTGACCTAATCAAGGGTAAGATTCACTACCTCGCGAAGCGAACCATCAGATTATACGACGCTAACCGGTCAGCGAGATAATTAAATTACCGGACAGCGACCGCCGTGCGAGGTTATTAGATTAGCGGTCAGCCAGAGAGCCTCGGGATTTTTTTCAATTAAAGGCAGGCCCGCTTCAGTCTGCGTTTTTATCCCAGGTACAGGTCAACCTGCGCTGGTCAGTTTTTGATATTTATGAGTGGTGAAATTGCCCAGTGATTCTAAACAATAATTTTACGAAGACCGGTTTGACTTGATATTTTTTAGTTGTTTTTACCCGCGTTACGGGTTATATATATATATATATATATATATATATATATATATATATATATATATATATATATATATATATATATATATATATATATATATATATATATATATATATATATATCTTATATATAAAAAAGGATCTCCGTCCAAATGTATGTATTTATGTCTGTATGTCCTTTATACATTCGCGAACGGCCCATCCGATTGAGATGAAATTTTCTACACGCCTTCCTTTCATTCCAGAGCTGCCAACTGTGATATTTTGTTAGTGTGAAATCGCCTGCTTACTCAGTATTATTTCATTTTTCATTTTTCATCATAATTTCATATATCTCAGGGGACCTAACTCTGTAAAAGTTATATCAAGGGGCATAACGTTTCTGTATAACTTATAGTCATATTGTGGCATCGTTTTCAAAGATTTATAAACTCTTTGTCCATAGTTATATACCGGCATATGAGTTATAATAAATAATGATACAATCTGTAAGGCATTTTCAAAGTTTTCATAAAAATGATGCACAATGCATAACATTGTAACTCATCTTTTTTTGCTTAAGAAGTTACTGTAGTCATGCAGGTGATTAGAAAGAGTTTTTATTAAAAATAATGGATGGTGTGTGTAAGAACGTTCTTTTAAGTTACTTTTTTTGTTGTATGAATTTAATGAAGCCGGACAGGGTCAGGCAGACAGATAGACAGACAGATAGACAGTCGGGAACAGGAACTTATATGACTACTTATATAAATTAAATGAGATGCTTCACACCAGGAGCTGGGCGATGCCGGGCCGGGTCAGACAGACAGACAGACAGACAGACAGATAGTCGGTAACAGGAACGGGAACTTATATGACTACTTATATGAATTAAATGAGATGCTTCCCACCAGGGACTGGGCGAAGCCGGGCAGGGTCAGGCAGACAGATAGACAGACAGATAGACAGACAGATAGACAGTCGGGAACGGGAACTTATATGACTACTTATATGAATTAAATGAGATGCTCCACACCAGGAGCTGGGCAATGCCGGGCCGGGTCAGACAGCCATACAGACAGACAGACAGACAGACAGACAGTCGGTAACGGGAACGAGAACTTATATGACTACTTATGTGAATTAAATGAGATGCTCCCCACCAGGGACTGGGCGAAGCCGGGCAGGGTCAGCTAGTATATATATATATATATATATATATATATATATATATATATATATATATATATATATATATATATATATATATATATATATATATATACGCGTGGTGGGTATGAATACTGATAAGTCATAGAAGTAGTTGCCTGGATTAATTGGCCACGTGGCATAAAATAGGCTTATCCACGGCCATGGTGATCGAGTGAGCTGTGGACCCGGGTGGCACAGACTATCCAGACCGGCTACTTTTTCACACTTGCGCGAAATACGAATAATTATAATGATACTAACCACTGGCATTTTTCCTGTTTCTTCTGTTGGCTGGTTTTTTTTTCTGCAGGTTGGTTCGTTCTCTTCTGTGATGCAGCAATAGAAATGGACCTTAGCGATTGCGTGTGGATTTTTATAGCAGAAGTCACGTGGTACAATATAGCTGTAGCCATAACCAGTTCAAATCGGTCTACACGTTTGTTCTATACCTTCCAACTTAGGAATATGCTGACATGGCTATATCATTAAAACAGACTGTAAAATGTTTACATATTGAGCACGTTCAGACATGTCTACAGCGCTGATTCATGGGTTTTTCTCGACCGCCCATGCCTCGCGGTCGATCACGGAGAAGGCAGAGAGATATTATGTCAAGGTCGCTAGTGGGGCACAGCGGTTCTAATGTTAGTGGATAGTGTGAGCAGCACACTGCGCTATATGGAGAAGTAAAGAAAGAAAACAAAGATGGAAAGAAATAAAGACGGAAAGAAAATAAACAAATAAAGACAGACAGAAAAGAGACAAAGTGAAAATAAAGAAATAAAGACAGAAAGATAGAAACGGGCCCGCATTGTATATTTTAAGACTCCTTGACAGCAAATCGACTTTGGACGTTTCATCACTCGACTAAAATTCACATAGTTGAACCCTGCGTCACCTGTTGTAACATTTGTTACGGTTCAATGAAGGGGGACAATTTATTCTGTGTGCCAAGGGTCATAGCTCGGGGTATTATTTTATTAAGTATTTTTAATTATTATCTTAGCAGGTTATTACTTATATTATTACAGAATAATATTTTTATTTTTATATTCAGATGAATAATCTACGTTATACATACTAGACATATAGCGATTTATTAATTTATCACACTTAATTTTTTAATGACAATGTTTGCCTCGCTAGCATTTTTAAGCAGATTTTCGCCAATGGCTTAAAGTTGATACATGGGTACCCACTATGGACACCTGCCGAATGTTGGTAACTAATATTCTGAGCCGTGAAATTTTATTCATTCATCCATCTCTGGGTACTCGAGGTAACTCAAGTGATGGGTCAAATCAGTTTTCAAATCTATCATATTGACTTCGGTCTCCTCATCGAGGGGTTCGATATCCACGTGCTCGGTCACCCACGCAGCCACTCGCGTGACGTCGTCCGGGCCGATTCGCGCCGGTTCGGTTTGCGCCGGATGACGAAGGTTCGCGCCACCGCCCGCTTGTCCCGGGAGACACATCATGGACCGGAAGTCAACCGGAAGTAGTCAACTTGAAGTAGTCAACCGGAAGTAGTCAACCGGAAGTATCGGATGTACCCTAAAAATGCCCGCCAAGTTCAAATATTGAGGCTGGCTCTTATGACGAAACAAGGGGGCGGGATAACCCCGTATAGAAGGATTTATATGAGGTTGCCAACCTCATTTGGGTGTCAATTACCACATCCCATACTACTTGCCTGTCCTGTCACTCCCTGGGTTGTATGATCAATGTCACGCCGGACGCTGTCACTCCCTGGGTTGTGTGATCAATGTCACGCCGGCCGCATTCACTCCCTGGGTTGTGTTATCAATGTCACCCAGGCCGCTGTCACTCCCTGGGTTGTGTGATCAATGTCACGCCGGCCGCATTCACTCCCTTGGTTATGTGATCAATGTCACGCCAGCCGCATTCACTCCCTGGGTTGTGTGATCAATGTCACCCAGGCCGCAGTCACTCCCTGGGTTGTGTGATCAATGTCACCCCGACCGCTGCCACTCCCTGGGTTGTGTGATCAATGTCACGCCGGTCGCTGTCACTCCCTGGGTTGTGTGATCAATGTTACGCCGGCCACTGTCATTACATGGGTTGTGTGATCAATGTCACGCCGGCCGCTGTCACTCCCTGGGTTTTGTGATCAATGTTACGCCGACCGCTGTCACTCCCTGGGTTGTGTGATCAATGTCAGCCCGGCCGCTGTCACTCTCTTGATTGTGTGATCAATCTCAGCCCAGCCGCTGTCACTCTCTTGATTGTGTGATCAATGTCAGCCCGGCCGCTCTCACTCACTGGGTTGTGTGATCAATGTCAGCCCGGCCGCTGTCACTCCCTATATTGTGTGATCAATGTCAGCCCGGCCGCTGTCACTCCCTGGGTTGTGTGATCAATGTCACGCCGGCCGCTGTCACTCCATGGAATGTGTGATCAATGTCACGCCGGTCGCTGTCACTCCATGGAATGTGTGACCAATCTCACGCCGATCGCTGTCACTCCCTGGGATGTGTGATCAATGTCACGCCGGCTGCTGTCACTCCCTGGGTTGTGTGATCAATGTCAGCCCGGCCGCTGTCAGTCTCTTGATTGTGTGATCAATGTCAGACCGGCCGCTGTCACTCCCTGGGTTGAGTGATCAATCTCAGCCCAGCCGCTGTCACTCTCTTGATTGTGTGATCAATGTCAGACCGGCCGATGTCACTCCCTGGGTTGTGTGATCAATGTCAGCCCGGCCGCTGTCACTCTCTTGATTGTGTGATCAATCTCAGCCCAGCCGCTGTCACTCTCTTGATTGTGTGATCAATGTCAGCCCGGCCGCTCTCACTCACTGGGTTGTGTGATCAATGTCAGCCCGGCCACTGTCACTCCCTATATTGTGTGATCAATGTCAGCCCGGCCGCTGTCACTCCCTGGGTTGTGTGATCAATGTCACGCCGGCCGCTGTCACTCCATGGAATGTGTGATCAATGTCACGCCGGTCGCTGTCACTCCCTGGGTTGTGTGATCAATGTCACGCCGGCCTCTGTCACTCCCTGGGTTGTGTGATCAATGTCACGCCGGCCGCTGTCACTCCCTGGGTTGTGTGATCAATGTCACGCCGGCCGCATTCACTCCCTGGGTTATGTGATCAATATCACGCCGACCGCTGTCACTCCCTGGGTTGTGTGATCAATGTCACCCCGACCGCTGTCACTCCCTAGGTTGTGTGATCAATGTCACCCCGACCGCTTTCAATCCCTGGGTTGTGTGATCAATGTCAGCCCGGCCGTTGTCACTCCCTGGGTTGTGTGATCAATGTCACCTGGCCGCTGTCACTCCCTGGGTTGTGTGATCAATGTCACGCCGACCGCTGTCACTCCCTGGGTTGTGTGATCAATGTCACGCCGGCCGCTGTCACTCCCTGGGTTGTGTGATCAATGTCACGCAGGCCGCTGTCACTCCCTGAGTTGTGTGATCAATGTCACGCCGGCCGCTGTCACTCCCTGGGTTGTGTGATCAATGTTACGCCGGCCGCTGTCATTACATGGGTTGTGTGATCAATGTCACGCCGGCCGCTGTCACTCCCTGGGTTGTGTGATCAATGTAACGCCGGTCGCTGTCACACCCTGGGTTGTGTAATCAATGTCACGCCGGCTGCTGTCACTCCCTGGGTTGTGCGATCAATGTCACGCCGACCGCTGTCACTCCCTGGGTTGTGTGATCAATGTCACGCCGGCCGCTGCCACTCCCTGGGTTGTGTGTTCAATGTCACGCCGCCCGCTGTCACTCCCTGGGTTGTGTGATCAATGTAACGCCGGCCGCTGTCACTCCCTATGTTGTGTGATCAATGTCACGCCGGCCGCTGTCACTCCCTGGGTTGTGTGAACAATGTCACGCCGGTCGCTGTCATTCCCTGGGTTGTGTGAACAATGTCACGCCGACCGCTGTCACTCCCTGGGTTGTGTGATCAATGTCACGCCGGTCGCTGTCACTCCATGGAATGTGTGACCAATCTCACGCCGGTCGCTGTCACTCCCTGGGATGTGTGATCAATGTCACGCCGGCTGCTGTCACTCCCTGGGTTGTGTGATCAATGTCAGCCCGGCCGCTGTCAGTCTCTTGATTGTGTGATCAATGTCAGACCGGCCGCTGTCACTCCCTGGGTTGTGTGATCAATGTCAGCCCGGCCGCTGTCACTCTCTTGATTGTGTGATCAATCTCAGCCCAGCCGCTGTCACTCTCTTGATTGTGTGATCAATGTCAGCCCGGCCGCTCTCACTCACTGGGTTGTGTGATCAATGTCAGCCCGGCCACTGTCACTCCCTATATTGTGTGATCAATGTCAGCCCGGCCGCTGTCACTCCCTGGGTTGTGTGATCAATGTCACGCCGGCCGCTGTCACTCCATGGAATGTGTGATCAATGTCACGCCGGTCGCTGTCACTCCCTGGGTTGTGTGATCAATGTCACGCCGGCCTCTGTCACTCCCTGGGTTGTGTGATCAATGTCACGCCGGCCGCTGTCACTCCCTGGGTTGTGTGATCAATGTCACGCCGGCCGCATTCACTCCCTGGGTTATGTGATCAATATCACGCCGACCGCTGTCACTCCCTGGGTTGTGTGATCAATGTCACCCCGACCGCTGTCACTCCCTAGGTTGTGTGATCAATGTCACCCCGACCGCTTTCAATCCCTGGGTTGTGTGATCAATGTCAGCCCGGCCGTTGTCACTCCCTGGGTTGTGTGATCAATGTCACCTGGCCGCTGTCACTCCCTGGGTTGTGTGATCAATGTCACGCCGACCGCTGTCACTCCCTGGGTTGTGTGATCAATGTCACGCCGGCCGCTGTCACTCCCTGGGTTGTGTGATCAATGTCACGCAGGCCGCTGTCACTCCCTGAGTTGTGTGATCAATGTCACGCCGGCCGCTGTCACTCCCTGGGTTGTGTGATCAATGTTACGCCGGCCGCTGTCATTACATGGGTTGTGTGATCAATGTCACGCCGGCCGCTGTCACTCCCTGGGTTGTGTGATCAATGTAACGCCGGTCGCTGTCACACCCTGGGTTGTGTAATCAATGTCACGCCGGCTGCTGTCACTCCCTGGGTTGTGCGATCAATGTCACGCCGACCGCTGTCACTCCCTGGGTTGTGTGATCAATGTCACACCGGCCGCTGCCACTCCCTGGGTTGTGTGTTCAATGTCACGCCGCCCGCTGTCACTCCCTGGGTTGTGTGATCAATGTAACGCCGGCCGCTGTCACTCCCTATGTTGTGTGATCAATGTCACGCCGGCCGCTGTCACTCCCTGGGTTGTGTGAACAATGTCACGCCGGTCGCTGTCATTCCCTGGGTTGTGTGAACAATGTCACGCCGACCGCTGTCACTCCCTGGGTTGTGTTATCAATGTCACGCCGGCCGCTGTCACTCCCTGGGTTGTGTGATCAATGTCACGCCGGCCGCTGTCACTCCCTGAGTTGTGTGATCAATGTCACGCCGGCTGCTGTCACTCCCTGGGTTGTGTGATCAATGTCACGCCGGTCGCTGTCATTACATGGGTTGTGTGATCAATGTCACGCCGGTCGCTGTCATTACATGGGTTGTGTGATCAATGTCACGCCGGCCGCTGTCACTCCCTGGGTTGTGTGATCAATGTTACGCCGACCGCTGTCACTCCCTGGGTTGTGTGATCAATGTTACACCGGCCACTGTCATTACATGGGTTGTGTGATCAATGTCACGCCGGCCGCTGTCACTCCCTGGGTTGTGTGATCAATGTCACGCCACCGCTGTCACTCCCTGGGTTGTGTGATCAATGTCACGCCTGCCACTGTCATTCCCTGGGTTGTGTGATCAATGTCACGCCGGCCGCTGTCACTCCCTGGGTTGTGTGATCAATGTTACGCCGGCCGCTGTCACTCCCTGGGTTGTGTGATCAATGTCACGCCGGCCGCTGTCACTCCCTGGGTTGTGTGATCAATGTCACGCCTGCCCCTTTCATTCCCTGGGTTGTGTGATCAATGTCACGCCGGCCGCTGTCACTCCCTGGGTTGTGTGATCAATGTCACGCCAGCCGCTGTCACTCCCTGGGTTGTGTGATCAATGTCACGCCGGCCGCTGTCACTCCCTGGGTTGTGTGATCAATGTCACGCCGGCCGCTGTCACTCCCTGGGTTGTGTGATCAATGTCACGCCGGCCGCTGTCACTCCCTGGGTTGTGTGATCAATGTCACGCCGGCCGCTGTCACTCCCTGGGTTGTGTGATCAATGTCACGCCGGCCACTGTCATTCCTTGGGTTGTGTGATCAATGTCACGCCGGCCACTGTCATTCCTTGGGTTGTGTGATCAATGTCACGCCGGCCACTGTCATTCCCTGGGTTGTGTGATCAATGTCACGCCGGCCGCTGTCACTCCCTGGGTTGTGTGATCAATGTCACTCCCTAATCATTTTCCGGTACCCATGTTAGGCTGGGTAGACTTGGAAGGCCAAGCCATTTGTTCACAATTCAGTCTGAATGGTGATTCGAGCACATGACCACCGTACCCACTGGCAAGCTTCGTTTTATGACAGTACTAGTACAACCCATAGTATTACAGCACTACTACAATCCATATTATTACAGCACTTCTACTACAGCACTACTACGAGTGTTACAGCACTTCTACAAGCCATACAGTTACTGCATTTCTACAAATCACATTATTATAACATTTCTGCAAGCCATAGTGTTACAGCACTACTACAATCCATATTATTACAGCACCTCTACTACAGCACTACTATTAGTGTTACAGCACCTCTACAAACCATACAGTTACTGTATTTCTTTAATTTATTTAATTTTGTTGCGTATCCTTTACGGGACGTTGCAGTCAACACCAGCATTTTCAGCTGCTGTTGGTGTACTAGGCAGGTGTTACGTTCAGTAGTTTGCCATTGCTTTCTGAACGACCTGCCCCTATACCTTTTTCGAAAAAACCAGCACCGCCGTGTTTCGAACCCGGGTATATGGGCTCACAAACCGCGTTCGCAAGCCCTTTAGTCACAGAGACCATATTATTACAACATTTCTGCAAGTAATATTATTACAGCACTTCTACTGTCCATGTTATTACTGCACTTCTATAAGCCATATTAATACAGCACTTCTACAAGCCATATTATTACAGCACGTATACGAGCCATATTATTGTAACACTTCTACAAGCCATATTATTACAGTACTTCTACAAGCCATATTATTACAGTACTTCTACAAGCCATATTATTACAGCACTTCTACAAGCCATATTATTACAGCACTTATATGAGCCATATTATTACAGCACGTATAAAAGCCGTATTATTACAAAACTTCCACAAGCCATATTATTACAACACTTCAGATAATTTTTTTCTGTACAGGCTCGACCAAGATTGAAATATTCAAACAGTGGGTGTCTGATGTGACGAGCGTGCTGGATCGGCCGACCATCTGTTTACCTGTGATCGCCTTTGGGGTTTTCTTCATTATTCTTGCCAGCAATCAGGTCAAACTTGTCTTTGAGATTATGGAGCTTTGGGGGGTGAGTAGAGACAGGAACAATTAGGGTTAGAACTGAATATTAAGAAGACACAGATTATGGTCGCCACTGGGAAGAAGGAAGTACCACAATGTGATGTACGAGTAAATGGGTATATTCTTAAGCAAGTAAATCGATACAGTTATCTCGGCACAGTCATAACATCTTATGGGAGATGCCATGAAGAGATTAGAACAAGAATTGCCATTGCGAAGGTAGCCGTTTGCAAGATGAAAAACATACTGACCAATAAAAGGATATCAATAGAAACGAGAAAAAGAGTGTTGAAGTTCTACATAGAACCTATACTTTTGTATGGATGTGAAGCGTGGACAATACTCAGTCAAGTTGAAAAACAGCTGATGGCTAAGGAATTGTAGTTTCTGAGGAAAATGCAAAGAATACCATGGGCAGACAGAAAAACAATGAACAAGTCCTTCAAGAAACAAATGAAGATCGTAAACTGATTAGAGTCATTAGACGTAGACAGTCAACAATTTTTGAGCATGTTATGAGAAGAAATGACTTAGAGAACTTGTTAACGACTGGCAAGATCGAAGGGAAGAGACCAAGGGGAAGACCAAGAAGTAAATACCTGGATGGCTTGGCCACGTGGCATGGTCGAGACAGGAATGCGGAGCTGATCCACGACTCTGGTGATCGAGAACATGACCGCTCACGCTTATCGGCATGGCACGTGATGGATGGAGAGACAGGTCGAATGGATTACATTGGTTAGTTAGTTAGTTAGTTATCAGTTGGGGTATCTTCGTTGCACTCCGGACATGTCCATAGGTGCTCAGATCCTCCCCCCAGCATATGCATCAGCGTCCGGTGGCTAATAGTGCCAGTTCTGTGTTGGTTGACGAGGCGCTTTGTTTTCCCGATGTACCTCTCGCGTCTGGCTGTGCCGATTCTTACTCCCAGGTCTTTCATCCTGGAAAGCGATGTGGAATCACTGGCGTCAAAGTCCTCTGTTCTCGCCATATCTTTAAGGGCGTTAATAACATCGGCACGATCCATGGGCTGGCCATCTACAGGGGGTGCAGAGCCAGCCAATTTATCAGCTCGTTCATTTCCCTCGACTCCCGCATGTCCCGGGACGAAGATGAAGGTGACTTTGCGGACAACAGACTTCCGCAGCGACTCAGTCCACTGTCTACGTACAGATCCAGCTTCGACCTTCTGAATCATGCTCATTGAATCACTTAGTACACACACGTTGGTATAATGCTGTGATTCCAGCCATATGAAAGCCTGTGTAACTGCCATCACCTCCATCGTCATGCTGCTCGTGGTCATAGAGTGGGCACCACTGGATTCTTGAATGGTTCGGCCCGCTGAACGGGCTGTAAATGCCCACGCACTTCTCTGCTGCTTAACAACAGATCCATCTGTATAGATGAGCACTTCGGGGCTATCTGAGTGATCATAGATGAGTGCGTTAACCTCTGCATTGACAGCGGCAGGGTTCTGCTCTCTGCACCGTCTGTCGAGTGTGATAATGCAGGAGAAGGTACACTTAAAAGCTGGAGGCACCGGCACCCATTCCTTGCCGGGGTTGATACTGGTAAGACTGCAGACCTGTCCGACGACATCTTCCGCCCGACCCATCCATGATTTGCCCCTCTTTAGCCTGTCACCCTTTTCTCTGAATACAGCGTCATGCAGAGGGTGCTGCTCATCTGCACTTATTTTTAAGTATGCACGAGCTCTCCAGATCTTGATCCTGTGTTCCATTGTCGGGAAGTCAAGGAGGTATCTCATTGCTACACAGCTGGTGTCTCTCGTGCAGCCCAAAATGATGCGCATGGCTTCGTTTTGTACCTTTTCAAGTCTTCCAATCTGTGTAGGGCTGACAGTGAGGATGGCCAGGGCATACTCGATGCGTGAAAGCACAAGTCCTTGGAACAGAAGTAATAGCAGTCTTTGCTCGATATTGGCAGTCGCCATGACTCTCATTGCTGCCAAACCTTTCCGAGCCTTCGTTATGACATAATCGACATGATCTCTGAAGGACAGGCTACGATCAAGCCTCACGCCAAGATATGTCATTGACTGGGTTCTACTCAGAATGCTCCCATCCATTCTTACTGCCGGCAGGTCTGTTTTCACAATATGGTTGTTTAGTGAGAACCATGTAACCGTTGCCTTTGCAGGGTTGACAAGGGCATCGGCATCAGCACACCATGAGGAAATTCGATCTAGTTCGCCCTGCATATAGTTGGCAACCGCCTGTCTATCTCGACCCTGTCGATACACGAGGATGTCGTCAACGAATGATAGAGTCCTACCCCTCCCATCCAACTGTTGTTCAGTGATCGGCACCGTATACACGTTGAATAGTACTGGTGACAGTGGTGAACCCTGCGGCAATCCTGGACATATCGTTATCGGCTCAGAAGACCAACTCCCGCATCTTAGCATCACCTTCCTTTGGAGTAGAACTGCAGCTATCCATCGTACAAGGTGAGGGTGCACTTTCAGTCTGAGGAGGGTTTGCATCAAGTGCTCGAAAGATATTCTGTTATATGCATCTTCTAAGTCTATGGCGGCCGCACATGTCTCTTCTTTGAACTGAAATCCTTCGTAAACATCTTGAGCAAAGACCGCCGCATTCAGCCATGACTCTTTGTTGCGTCTGTATCCTCCAAGTGTGGGCGGGAAGCAGCCGAGCTGTTCCAAGTCCCAAGCAAGTCTGTGTGCTACAATTTTCTCCAGTAGCTTGCCAACAGTATTCTGCATCGTAATGATTCTGTAGCCGCTTATCTTGGAGTGGTCTTTGTTCGGTTTTGGCAGCGGCAGCAAGTAGCTGTGTAGCCATTCTTCTTTGACCTGACCCCTCTGGATACTGGTGTTGAATTCTCTGGCCAGTTCTTCAATGTCATCATCTGATATCACCATTAGGTCACCATATCGGATGCCGTCTGGGCCTGGGGCGGTGTTAGGTGATTTCTTGAGCATCGCACGCAATATGTCAACTGTCATTGTCCATTCTTCGTCTGTCCCGACCCCCTCGCACAACTGAGAGAGTGTTGTTGTGGTCCTCTGTCTGGCGGGCTCGTCTTTCTGGTCAGTCTGTTCTATGTAGCGTGCATGAAGGGCCTTTCCTTTATCCGCATCCGACTTTTTCCATGCGAGGTCTGTGCCTTGAAAGTCTGGAATACCCCTACGTTGTGCAGCACCGTTCATGCTCTTGTGGAGGCGCCAGAATGTCGTAAGAGATTGCTCGGAGCACACCTTCCTGCAGAACTCGTCCCATTTGTCGGCCTTGGCCTGTTTGGCGCAGGATTTGAATAAAGTCGTCGTCCTAACGACCTCAGTCTTCAGGTTCGCCAACTCAACCTGTGGCATGTTAGCCTTTCTGGCCTTTTTACATTGGTTAAAGTGAAACAGGCAGAATAATTGGTTGGAGGTGAATGGGATTGACTGATTGGTTAGTTAAGTTCCTCGACAGTTGATTGGTCGGTTCAAGAAGAGGCGGTTAATCGGTTGGTTTGAAACAGAGATGCTGATTGACTGAAGGTGTGATAGATACATAAATGCATTAATTGATTGTTTAGATGGTTGACTGGCTGATTAGTATTTTGGCTGATGGACAGGAGGACGAGTTGATTGATTGGTTTGAAACATATATGCTAATTTGTTGAAAGCGAGTAAACGCATTAATTCATAAGCGTAAATTAAAAAAAATTGGTTGGTGGTTTCTTGGTTGGTTGATTGGTTAGTTGATTCATTAGTTGAATGGTTGGTCTGTCAGTTGGTTTGAAGTGAGGCAAACTAACGATTGATTAGGAAAGAAACAGAGCGTTCGATTGAAGGCGAAACTATTTACTGATTAGTTGAAGATACGACGGCCATATTGACTAGTTATAGGTGAAAATGCAGAGATAACGTCCAACTGGTTGGAGATGGAACAGACAAATTGATTACTTGGAAGTGAAACATACTGGCAAGCTAATTGGTTAGGTGATTGGTTGGTTGATTTTATAAAAAAAAAAAAAAAAAAAAAAAAAACAGACAGGCTGATTGGTTGGAAATTAAAAAGACATAATAATTAGCTCGAGTTGAGACAGGCTGAATATTTTTCGTTTGTTTATTTGCACTCACTTGACTGAATTTTGTATGTGGATTAGCTTTCCCTACTACCATTGCCCCTTTTCGTCAGGCGAACCAACTCAGACTTCAGAGGTACTTGTAATTTGCTTCCCCGAGTCAAGGACGAGAAGTCAACATTTTAGTCCTACTGTCCGGTGTAGGGATTGAACCCCTTACCTCAGCATAAGCAAACTGTATATTTAAGCTGAATTACTGGTGCCATATGAGCCAGAAAGATTGCATGCATGGAAGTGATTGGTTTAATGAGAAAGTAACAGACTCTTCATTCATAAGTGCTCCCTTAACCTCAAATATTGCCTTTTCTTTATTTCAACCGAAGTTTGATGTTCAAATCCTAGACGGTTCCAACTACATGGCGGCGTTCGTGTTCTTCTTCGTGTGGCTGGACATCTTCCTGCTTATTTTTTGCGCAAGATGGCTGATACACTTTACCAGCTGGGCATGGAGGTAATCAATGCAACTCGCTGTAGACTAAACCAATTCCCCTCGTGGTGGTTGGCCGCATCAGAATATGATAGAATGTTCATGGGCGTTTTTGTTGTTGTCCCAGGCGGTTGTTACATTTATGTTAGAGTCAAAGTTTAGTGGCCTGTCCTTTACAGGACGTTGCAGTTAACCCCAGCTTTTATTGGCTGTTTGTGATGTACTATGCAATATTAGTTCAGTAGTTTTCATTCTATTAAAGTCGATAAAACAAAGAAAATTGAAATATTTTGGTCACGTGAAACGTCATGAAAGTTTGGAGAGAACAGTAATGGAGGAGTATATGCCTGGGAAGAGAGGAAGAGGAAGACCAAAGAGAAGATGGGTGCAGGATGTTGCGGATGATATCCAGATGGGAGTATCGGACGCGGGTCATCTTGCTTATGACCGAGAAGTTTTCTGGTAGGTTGTTATGGGTTCTGGGGGGCTGCGTGGTCTCGAGGTATGGTGTCCGCCTCGAGTGCTAGAGGTCCCGGGTTCAAGCCCCGGTGAGGACCGGGATTTTTCTTTCACGTGGACTTCTAGTAATAAAATTTCCCCTGGTCTCTGGGTAGTGAGATCGGACGCCCGTGTGTATTGTTACACACGAAAAAAATCCCTTGGCAGTTGGCAATCGAAAAAGAGTAGCCTAACTGCGCTGTCCGGGCAAATTTTCGAGTTAAAAATCTACCCAAAGTATTTCAAGATCCTCGCCGGTGCTACGGAGTTCGTGCACTGAGCTAAGTTTCTCCAGACTCAGGTTTGAGTTAGGAGGCGAACGGAGCATTTATGGGTTACACCGTGTGCCGTGATGTTGATCCATCGACTAAACTAAACTTAACTAAACTGTTATGGATGCGAGGTTCTGAAAAGGACATGCTACTGAATGAATGAATGAATTTGCCATTCGGTTGGAGTCTGTTGACAATGAAATACTTAAAAACCTGTGCAGGAAACATGACCTGCCTGTGCTTAAGACTCCAAAGTGCTTATATTAATTAGTGAGTTAGTAAGTAAGTTAGTTAGTTATTTAGATAACTGTTTAGTTAGTAAGTTAGTTTGTTAGATAACTGTTTAGTTAGTTATTTTGTTTGTTAGATAACGTGTAAGTTAGTTAATTAGTTAGCTAGTGAGTGAGTGGATTAGATAACGATTTAATTAGTTAGTTGGTGAGTGAGTGAGTGAGTGAGTGAGTGAGTGAGTGAGTGAGTGAGTGAGTGAGTGAGTGAGTGAGTGAGTGAGTGAGATAACGACTTAAGTAGATAGTTAATGAGTGAGTGGCTGAGTGAGTGAGTGAGTGAGTTAGATAACGATTTAGTTAATGGGTGAGTTAGTTAGTTAGTTAGTTAGTTAGTCGACAGATCATCCTCGTTGCACATCGAACCATTCAGTCCATAAGTGCTCGGATCCCCTCCTCAGCAAATCTCGCAGCGTGTAGCGGCTAACGACGCCAGTTCTGTGTTGGTTTATCAATCTTCTTTGGCTTCCTGCGTAGTGTTCTTGTTTGGCCACCCCTCTTTTAATTTGCTGCTCTCGCAGTCTGGCCATTGTTGTAGATTCACAGTCATCACTTGGTTCTCGCAAAAGTCTCACTTCACGTAGAGCATTCAGAATGTCAGCCTGGTCCATGGCGCGTCCGCCCTCCACAGTAGCCTCACCTGTGAGCTTGTCAGCCCGCTCATTTCCTTGTACTCTCGCATGCCCTGGCACGAAGATGAAACTAATCTTTGCCAGCCGAGACCGCTTCAGAGGCAGCAACCATTCTCTTCGGATCGACCCCTCCTCTATCCTCTTGATCATGTTCATTGAGTCGCTAAGAAAACAAGCCCTAGTGAATGTCTGTCGCTTTACTTACTGCCATGACTTCCATGGTCAGGCTACTTGTGGTTTCAGTGAAAGCACCAGAGTCCTCCTTCACAATTCTCCCTCCGGCCCGAGCTGTAAAGGCCCATGAGCTTCTCACATGTCGGACGACCGACCCATCTGTGTAGATGACCGCGTCACCGTCTAGCGAATTCTCGAAAATCAACGCTTGTACTTCAGCCTCAACAGCAGCCGGATTTTCTTGTCTGCATTTTCTATCTAGTTGGATGCAAACTGAAAAGGATGTGCAGAAGTCTGTTGGCACTTGCACTCACTCCTCGCCAGGTTCTAAGTCCTCAAGTGAACACACCTGTTGAAGAATGTCTTCGGCTTGACCCATCCACGACCGTCCTCTTTTTAACCTGCTGCCCTTCACCTTCCTAATTTCACTATGCAGTGGATGTTGTGTGTTTGCGTTAATTCTGAGGTAGGCGCGTGCCCTGCAAACTTGTATTCTCTCTTCAATGGTTGGAAAATCAAGAAGGTAGCGCATCGCCCTGCATGCTGTAACTCTTGTACATCCAAGAATAATGCGCATAGCTTCATTCTGTATCCTTTCCATCCTTTTTATCTGCTTATGGCTGAGAGTCAATATTGCCATTGCATACTCCAAAACAGACATGACCAGCCCCTCGTACAGAAGACATAGATGGCGCTGCTCACAGTTTGCTGCCGCCATCACCCGCATCGCTGCCAAACCCCGCTTGGCCTTTGTTATCACCTGGTCTATGTGCACATTATAAGCAAGGCTTTGATCAAACCGTATTCCCAGGTAATTCATTGCCTGCGTTCTTTCCACCGTCTCTGAACACAGCATTACAGTTGGTGTTGGATTGTTGACAATATGATTATTCAACGAGAACCAAGTCACTGTTGCCTTTGTTGGGTTGACCATTGCCCCAGCTTCATCACACCAAGTACTTATGCGATTGAGTTCGGTTTGTAGTTCCACAGCAACCTCCTCTCTATCCTTACCCTGACGATACACTAAAACATCATCGGCATATGACAATGTCCTGCCAGGTCCAGTGATCTGCTCACTGGTGGTTCTCACTGTGTAGGCGTTGAACAGTACCGGAGATAATGGTGATCCCTGTGGTAGGCCAGGATATATTGTTGTTGGTTCCGAAGTCCAACTGCCACATCTAAAAACTACTTTCCGTTGGAAGAGGGCTGCAGCGATCCAACTAAGGAGGATTGGACTTACGTTTAGTTCAAGAAGCTGAAACATTAAAAAATCCAGTGGTACTCTGTTGTATGCGTCCTCAAGATCAATCGCTGCAGCAACGGTTTCAGTGCCTGAGTGGAAACCTTCATAGACATCATGGGCAAAGACTGCTGCATTGGTCCAGGTTTCTCTTTTTGGACGGTACCCACCCAGGGTAGTTGGGAAAACACCTTGCCTCTCTAGTTGGCTTGATATTTTCCTGGCAATTACCTTCTCCAGCAGCTTGCCTATTGTATTCTGCACGGTTATAATTCGATATCCCTGAATTTTTTTGTGGTTTTTGTCAGGCTTCGGCAAGGGAATCAGATAGCTGTGTAACCATTCCTCCTTGATGCTAGCACTCCCTATACTGTTGTTGTACATGTCTGCTAGTTTCTCTAGCTCATTGTCGGTACACCTATTTATGTCGTCGTATCTTATGCCATCAGGACCTGGAGCACTGTTTTTTGATCGTCGAAGCACAGCCTTGATTTCTTTCACTGTCACTGTGTCTTCATCCGAAGTGTTCTGGGCCTTGCATCTGTCTGAGGTGACCTCCTTGGCCAGATTTCAGCCTCCCATGTCTGTCTGGTTGCTCTGCCCAAGGTAGCGTTCAAAGAGGGCTTTGCCCTTGTCCTCGTCAGTCCTCTGCCAGATGAGGTCAGCACCTTGGAAGTCAGAAATGCTCTTATTCTTGACTACACCACTCATGCTTTTATGTAGTCGCCAGAACAATTTCAGTGACTTGTCTGTGCTTACTCTTTGACACACCTCTGCCCATTTTTCGCTTTTAACCACCGTGACCAGTTTTTTGAAAGAGCTTACTTTTGTGTGCATCTCTCTTTCTAAGTGCAAGCAGGGACTATGATGACCAGCTCTGTTCTTCTTGGCATTTTGCCATCTCCTTACAGCACTACGCTTATCCACCCAAGCCTTCTCCACCTCGAAACTCCACCACGGTGGCTGCTCCCAGCTTTTTTTCCTGCCCTGAAACGTTCTGCGCTTGTCACGTCTTATTTTACTCACCACATCTTGCCCTGTACTGTCATACTGGAACGTCTTTACCTTTAGCTTGTGCTGCCTGGTTCTGCCTTTCTCCACCAATATGCTGCAAGGGTGGTGGTCGCTGCCATGGTGTCCTAGGACACCCCATCTACACACTGTAGTGAGTAAAGGTGAAACTAGCGCCAGATCAATTAGCTGTTGATCTAATGGAAATAATGGGTGAGTGAGTGAGATAATGAATTAATTAGTGAGTGAGTGAGCGAGCGAGCGAGTGAGTGAGTGAGTGATACAGAAGCCACAAACAGTGAGATTTCATGCCTGGCAAATTCCGCTGCATCTCATCAGAGTTATATATCATTGATTGGCACATTGCCGTCTTGACAGACGATAGTTTGTTACATTGTGCTTCAAAAATATGCACGACAGCTACACTTCTCTATAGTACAAAACCTAGGCTGAATTGTACAGACCATGAATTGCCCATGCAGCATGATCTCTCTCTCTCTCTCTCTCTCTCTCTCTCTCTCTCTCTCTCTCTCTCTCTCTCTCTCTCGGCCTGTATATTTTACTTCAGAGGATATGTAACACCAATAGGCCTACACCTGCTGCAGAAGCTGCCGTATCAGCAAAACAATGCTCTAATTATCTGCTTGTTGAAGCTTCGATTAGCCGGACTCCCTGGCCTAGGAGTTAAGGAGTTTGTTTGCAGTCCCGTATACTCTCGTACGAAACACAACTGCGCGAGATTCGGCAGCGGATCGCGTCGCGTTGGTTACTTGCGGAAGTATGTGAGCTGGTCGTTCAGAAAGCAATGTCAAACTACTGAACGTAAAACTTGCCAAGACATCAACAGCAACTGAAAAATGCTGGTATTCACTACAATGACCTGTAAAGGATGTGCAAATAAAAAAAAAAAAAGAAGCTTCGATTATAGGCCAAACCCGATACCCCACACTGTACCAACGGCTTCGGGCGAAGGAGCGCAGTTGGGAGGGTACAAGCCTCACCTTGGTGCGAGAAAATGCACCCTGATGACTGAACGTCGTGGCAGGGCAGAATATGTCCTAAGCCTTTGTATATATCATATGAAGTGAATAAATTAATAATACTTTAGCTGAAACAATTAAAACGCATAGTCAGAGGTATTTTTCAAACGTAGACCAACTGTTATCCTCGCGGTTCTTTCAAATTTAGCATGAACTCTTTCTGTTTGCATAAAACATCCAAAGTATTATTCATTTCATATGATATATAGTGATGCAGCGAAATATGTCAGGCATGAAATCGTGCAACATATTGTTTGTGGCTTCTGTGATTAAATTCACTAAGGCAATGCATTATTTTGAAAAACGTAATGGTGAACTTTGCCTTTTCCACAGTTACGCCTTGAAAATTAAAGCATCGATGAAGGAAGTAGAAAACAAAGAACGATCCCACAATGATAAGAACAGAAAGAAATGATATACCCATTAAATCTCTGAGTGGGAGATGCATGCACAAGAGATAAACCATATTTTGTGAAGTTTTCTCGTTCAGAAGGGAGAAATAGTCGTGCACAAAGACGTATATTTAAACTAAAGATTACAAACATCGTTATAGGTCTTATTTTTATAGTCCATGCCGTGTGGCATTAGTTATCATATCTGCCGAAAGCCTTCTTTCTCGCGTGTTGCTAATAATTTATGTTAGTGATGTTCCTCCACGCCATGATGTCAAACTGCCCAGCATCTTCTATCTTGATCTCCCTGTGCCTCTTCTACCCTCCAGCTTTCCCTTTGTGACGACACACTCTAGCCTTCTCATACTCATGACACGCCAAAAGAATGTAGACTGTCTTCTTCTGATGGAGAAACCTGTTCTCTTTGTGAGTTAACTTCTTTCAAGATATCTTCATTACTCTTTATATCTTCCCATGGAAGTCTTGTCATTCGTCTATAAAACCACATCTCCGAAGCTTCCACATAATCCCACACTTGTTTACTTATTGTCCATGATTCTCTTCCGTATATCATCATTAGCTCAATTGGTGGGCGGGAGGGGATACATAATGTCGTCATAAGAATGTTCTAATTTTTTAACAAAATAACTGATGATACGAATGCACTTTTTACGAATGTATTTTTTATCCAACATTGTAGTAACAGACATTTCCAAGAAAGGATTGCCCTTGAATAGCAAGAAAACAGTAACAATGGTGAGATCAAAGTAAAAGGAGACACCAAAATGTGAAATGAAAATAGAAGGGACAATTCTTAACCAAGTCGATAATTTTAAATACTTAGGGGCATTTATAACATCAGATGGAAAATGCAAAACAGAGATTAAGAGCAGAATATGGCATGCACAATCAGCATTTCAGAAAATGAAGAGTATCTTGTGCAATACGTCACTATCTTTGAATGTAAGGAAGAGGGTGCTAAAGTGCTTATAGAACCTATATTGCTGTGTGGTAGTGAATCTTGGAATGTAAATGAACAAATTAGGAAGAACGTGGAAGCAGCAGAGATATGGTTCCTGAAACGAATGTTGCGAATTCCTTGGACTGCCAAAGTAACTAACAACGATTGCCTGAAAGAGGCTAATGAAACTAGTACATTAGTTAATTAGTTAGTCGCGGTTCCAACTTCACAGCAACGGGTTGTCCCCCTTATGCTCCGTTCCTGCGCCAGTGAATATCACATAAAATTCTCCTCATTGCCCCATAAATTATTATTAGTCACTAGAAAATTAGATACGACAATAACAGAGAGAGAGAGAGAGAGAGAGAGAGAGAGAGAGAGAGAGAGAGAGAAACAGCTGTTTTTGGTCATGTGACGAGAAGTAAGGCAATGGGGAACATCGTAACAGATCGAGGGGAAAAGAGGCAGACGAAGACCGAGAGAGATGATGCTGGATGGATTGGGACGGTTCCACGGAGGAATATCAACAGCAGAGTTGATCCAGAACACCATGGACCCAGATCTGCGGAGAGTCATGAATGCCTACGCCATCTGACATGGCACTTAATGATGATGATGATTTGTCATCCTTAACCGACGTCAAGGCATTCGGGACATGTCCATGGGTACCCCGTCTCCTCAGAAAATATCTAAGAGTAGGAATACTTATAGCTCCAGTGACCAAATAGTTATGCAGGCACCAGCTTCGTCCTCAACCACGATTCTTCCTGGTAGTGCCGAACTGGGTCCTGATTCGATCATTTATAGCCGTATAATCATCGACTTGTGTTTCCTCGTGCAACAGCCATCATGTAGCATTGTTTGTTCAACTCTATCTTATGGAATATCGCAAGTGGCAAATCTGTGAAAAGCAACCTCATTAATAGATGGGGATTAAATTAATTATTCTATTTATATAATTTATATAATAACATAAGGCATGTAAGGATTTAGAAAGAAAATAAAGAAATGTACTACGATTAGTTACGAAGAGGAGTAATGTTGTAATTTGTTACCCTCTTTCTGTCACACGTTTTCACACCGCTTGGTTGAATATATTTGTCACCATTTTCAAGCGACGCTTATACGCTTACCATTGAATCTCAACCACTGTATATTCATCATCATCACTGTCATCATCGCCATTATCATCAAGCATCTTGTCGACTAGTTTGGGCGTTCATGCTTGTCCACGAATTGCAATCTTCAACAGCAGATTTAAATTAGTGTGCTAGCACCTGTCTACGCTGTTACAAAAGGCGCTATAAAAATGCTCTCTCTCTCTCTCTGTCTCTCTCTCTCTCTCTCTCTCTCTCTCTCGGTCTATCTTTATCTGCCTCTCTCTGTCTATCCCTGTCTCCCTCTCTCTATCTTTATTTCTACATCTATATTTATCTCTCTCTCTCTGTCTCTCTCTCTGTCTCTCTCTCTCTCTCTCTCTCTCTCTCTCTCTCTCTCTCGCTTTCGGCATATCTCTCCCTGTCCTTATCTCTATCTCTATATCGTTCCATCTCTCTCCACCCTCTCTCTCTGTCTCTCTCTCTCTCTCTCTCTCTCTCTCTCTCTCTCTCTCTCTCTCTCTCTCTTTCTATTTCTACCTCTCACTCCACAAATCTTTCTTGTTGTCACAAAATGTTTCAGTATTTTCGCTTCCCAAAATACTTCCACAAATTACGACTGATTCTTTCCGATGTGCGTGCTGTTATCCTTGTGTCGTATTCTCTTTCAAAACACGTAGATTAGTCATCTTGGCTGTCCCAGGTATTTTCAGCATTCTCATATCCAATCAGGAGGTCAGCATGGCCAAATGGTTAAGAACCCGCGTTCTTAAACATCCGGTGTGCTGATGCTGAGGTAAGGGGTTCAACCATTACACCGGACAGTTGGACTAAATTGGTAACCTCTCGTCCTTGACTTGGGGACGTAACTTACAAGTACCTATAAAGTCGGATTGGGTTCGCCTGATGGGGAAAACAATAGGGAAAACTAATCCACACGCAAAATACAGTCCAATGCTCTAGAACAAAGGTTTCTAAACCACGGCCCGCGGGCCACTTGTTGCCCGCCAGATGTCAGAAAGTGGCACGCGAGGTCTCGTTATTTAATATAATATATTTTAATAATTTCCAAAATGCACTCGGAGCCCCCCGTTAGTGTGCGATAATTTACTCTGCTTGTGGTTGTTATGCTAATATATTATCGAATGCGCCTGTTCAGTTCGCAACGCCTTGTCGACCAATCAGAGTGCGTAAGGCGCCATGTTGTCGCCTATAGCAACTGTTTAGCAGAGTCGGTAATATTGTGTTGAAATTAGATTTTTTTTCAAATAACAATTTACCGTTAAAGCCTATAAACATGAGTGTGGAAAATCTAAAGTCAAACAATGATAAAATGCGAAAGTGTGAAGGCGTTGCTTGTTGTGAATTCAACGAAGACTGAACGGAGCAATTTATGTTTATGCCTACCCGTAGTGGTAAACCAGTTTGCTTAATCTGCGGATTTTGTGTTTCTGTTACCAAAAAAAATTTAATATTAAACGATATTTCACGACCACACATTCAGACATAAATGCTCAATATCCGATCAATTCGGAATTAAGAAAAGATTTCATAGCTGAACAAGAAAGTTATCTGACCAGGCAGCAGTCATTTTTCACCAAGGCTAACGAACAGAGCAAGAGTGCTGTTGTTGGCGTACGAATTTGCTCTTCTGTAGTCTCGCAAAGAGAAGCCGTTTACCGATGCAAAAGAAATAATCAAGCCTTCCCTTAAAATTGCGGCTAGAATGCTTGGCGATAAAATGTGTGAAACAAAATTTGATCAGATACCTTTGCCTAATAATACTAAGGCCTGGGGAGTTGAAGAATTAGCCAACGATGTTCATCGTCAAGTTCCAAGTACAGTACATATCAAAAATTGTAAATTTTTTTCATTGGCAGTGAATGAATCCACTGACATTTCTGACACAGCTCAGGTCACAGTTTCTGTTCGAGCAATAAACGATAATTTTATAGCCATTGAAGAACGTCTAGGGCTTGAATCAATGCATGCGACTACTAAAGGGACTGATCTGTTTGAAACTCTGAAGTTGTGTGTAGAGAAAAACAACATAGAATGGACCAAATTGGACAGTGCTCCGGCATTGACGGGTAAAAAGTCTGGATGTCTAGCATTATTGGAACAGTTTCTTGGCCTTACTATATTAAAATATCATTATATCATTCAGCAAGAAGCTCTGTGTGGAAATACATTAAATCTGAAACAAGTCATGGATGTTGTTCTGAGACGTGTGAACAAAATTCGAAGTAAGGCGCTGAACAGGCGTGAGTTCAGAGAGTTTCTATCAGACCTGAACGAGAAATACTCGTTACACTGTGATGTCAGATGGCTATCTAAAGGGAAAGTTATGTCACGTTTCTGGGCACTGAAAAATAGTTTATATCTGTTTCTGTCTGAAATAAATGAAGTGCCTACAGAACAGGAATGTTTGCTGAACGATGACTGGCTTAATGACCTGGCATTTTTGGTGGACATCACGTCACATTTAAACTCTTTAATGCGAGGATCCAGGGAAAAAAACAAACTATTCACAAACTTGTGCGATGACATTTCTTCATTTAAAATGAGACTAGTTCATAATCGGGCACTCTCACGATGTTTATACTTCACCTCGACACCGCAAGGTACAAGAGGAACATGATGAGATGAGATGAGATGAGATGAGATGAGAAAATGAGACTACGACGGTTTATCGGACAGCTGACTGAAGGGTCTTTAGAGGTGTTTCCAACTCTGAAGACGCTTGTGGTGGAAAAGAAATGTGACTTGTTACAGTAAAAAGTAAAAGTTGAAAGTCTTCTGGATATCTTTCAGTCGAGATTTCAAGAGTTCACAATAGAGGAGAATAATGTTGCCCTCTTCATAAATCCGTTCGTATTTCCTGATGCCAAGCTCTGCCAATTACAGCAAAACCTTTAGCACGGAGTAATTGATTTAAAATGCAATTCTGCTCTGAGATGTAAATTTCTGGAGCTCACCTTCAGCTCATCATATGATTTCATTCTGGCGATTATCGCCTGTCGAACAATTTGAACACTCATTCGCCCAGAGATGCCGGCTCCCTGGCCGAGGATTTAGCAGCTTTCTCCGTAATCCCGAATACTCTCGTGGTTGACGTGAGTCCACGATAATTGGAAGCGGTTCGAGTCGCACCAGTGACTTATGAGGGTATGGAGCCGGTCGCTCAGAAAGTCGTGGCGTGCTAATGAGCGTAATCTAGCCTAGGGATCAACATACAGATGAAAGATGTAATATCCTGAAACAGGATATCCTGAAACAGGATGGAAATGCGGGGGAAAAAAAAATTCGCCCAGAGATACATTTGTCGTTTTGGCTCGACTTAAGATGCGAGCAGTCATTTTCCGCAATGATCGTTATAAAAAAAAAAAAAAAAACAAGCAACGTCCCAGACTCACTGACAGTAACCTAGCTGCGCTTATGACTTTGGGCACGATAGATTTGTGCCCAGACATTGATAAACTGGCATCTGAACTTAAGTGAGTGGTTATGAAGAACAGTTTCAATTGTAAATTAATTCATTAATCGTGATTTTCGAAACTGATTTAAAATGTGTTGTTAAATGAACTGAGGAGCGGCTGGACGAGTGGCTAGAACGCCAGATTCTCCTTCGGGAGACCCGGGTTCGAATCCTTGGTAAGGTGTGGGATATTTTTCTGTCGGGGGAAAAAAGAAAATCCTAACATGCAAAGTTCGCGGCGACTGCACTAGCCAGGCGGCCTTAATTCCTCATGTTAAAAGACACCCCCCCCCCCCCCAAGCCATACACCGCAAGTTACTATATTACTATAGGTAACTGTTTTTTACGTGAAAGTGAGACGCGTATTTCCGTAATTCTCGGTCATACCCATTCGAGGGTTCGAAATCAGCTTTGGGAGATTTGGAAGCAAACCACTTTGCGATGGTTTCGATGGTACGAGGCGTTGGCTGTCCAGAAAGCAATGACAAACTACTGAACTAACATTGCCTAGTATATTACAAACAGCCACTAAATGCTAGGGTTGATTGTAACGACCTGTAGGGGACTTTAAACTTACTTTAAAAAATATTCAATCACATCTCGAAAGTCTCCAATTGATATTGTTTGTTGTCGTTGCTTGTTTAGAAAAATAAATAAACTAGTTCCACAAAAAAATGTTCCATTAATGAATGTGAATAACGAAGACACAAACAATAGATTGCACGATTTATTGGCTGGCCTATTTCGCTGCTTCTCGGATTGACAAGCACATTTTGGAATCCAGTCACGTGATTGATGAGGACAATGTGTTTCGTTTTGTTTAACACACAAAATGGTCGCGTGTGAAAGCTGGCAGAGGCAGGTGCCTTTGATTTACAAAAACCAACTTTATGCAAACAAACAGACATGATAGTCAGTTTTAAATTACCGTAGTAGACAATTTAAATTACTGTGTGAATGCGTGTATTGTATATTTAAACTCGGAAGAGTTATCTTATTGCTTTTGTTTATGTTGTGTGATTTCTGCAGTATGTGCAATTTATTGTTTGTGTCTCGTTAGTAAACAAACATCCAATTGCCCATGGTTCACAGCCACATGTTTCCCTGTAGCTTGCAATGATTCTTGATCTAACCTCCAATGTCAGGTTTTAGAATACACGAAAGTGTAGAACTTCAAACTTCAGTTACTCCTAACTTCATGGACTTCAGTTGGTCCATGGAATTTATCTTCCACTGTTGTTT